>JAVTVY010044408.1:0-198001 GCA_036873755.1 Hanleya hanleyi | reverse complement strand
CATCATGTATTGACAAACCCATTGTATTTGAAATCCGAGATGAATTCGAGCCGACAGCCAGTGATGAGGGGGGAATATCTGATATGATATTCAACAGGTTTTGTCGGATCAATTATCTGTCCTGTCATACTGCACAAAGATGGGTGACATGGATATACATAGCGAAGTATTTCAGGGTTCATTAGTTAGTAATGGCGTCGCCACTCCAATGTCATGTGCCACAAAATAGCAGCGGAAGAACAAAAACTCGCGGCACGTAATGATGCATCATCTCTGCCCATTCTCTGCACGTTGTGACAGATTTGAGAGCATTGGGGGTTTTTTGCGCGATGTCGTGAGAAAACACAGTATATTTCCTGAACTGGTTTTCAATCAATTACCCTGTCAGATTTTGATAGTTAAGCAGGATTTACCTGCTCGATGACTTGAGATAATTGATTATAAATATAGGATGGGACAAGTTTTAGGTGTGACAGCAGGAAAATTCAATCAAACCTGATTTACTTCCAGATAATTTGTCATGTTCTCATTACCCAGATATTTTATTCCTAAACTCAGGTAAAAGAGAAAATACTGACAGAACTATTGTGATTTGGTTTTGATATGTTGTCTATTTCTAGTTACATGACATAATAAGTTTTTATAATGACTTTCTTTATGACAGAATATTTATTATAATAACGAAGTTGCCAGAAACAAATGTACTTTGATAAACCCAGACTCTGTACATTTTGCAGGGGTTTCGTTACCATTCACGATCCTTCAGAAAAATCCTACTGGATCATTTAGAATAGTACTGTCTTACATGTATGTATGATCCTTCAGAAAAATACTATAGGATCCTTTAGAATGGACCTACATATATACAATTCTTTTTGGATCATTTAGAGTAAGTCCTTATTGATCCTTTAAGAAAATTCTATTAAGTGTTGTCGATAATTCACCACTTTGGGGTGAAACATTACTACATTTTCAGATTTCTACCTAAAACGTTGAACAGTGATGTTCTGCAACAATTGAATTGAGGACAGCATTATGACATCAACAAGGAAGTTACCTTGACTTAAAGCACACTTGTGACGTCACTCTATTGTCCCGATGCTCCATTATTTTTTAGGAATGGAGAGTTGCTTGAACATTGCTTTCTACGGAATGGAGAGTTATATAAGGTAGCTAGAGCCTGTACCAGTTTCAAGAGGAACACACGCAATAGAATATCCAGTAGATTTACTAATGTTGAGATAACGCATATATACGACATAAGATTACTAAGCTACGAGGAAATTAGTGTAATATGAGCGAGCCCGACGACTCGTGTTCCTCTATGATAGTATGCTTGTAAAACGCTTATACATGGCAGATAAACAGGCCACTTTGGTGATGGGATGAGTGATTTGCATATGACGAGTTGTGAGTTCAAACGGGAGTTGCCTCCCATACCGTCTATGGGTTTAAACGTGTCTGCCGACGTGTTCTACTTAGGGGTCACGTCCAATTAATCGAGGCACTTTCTCGATGCCTTCGAGACGTATCGAGAAATTTCTCGGCTGAAACCGGGAGGGCAGAACCGGGAGCCCTGACGACAACTCCCGGTTTGCTCCCGGTTCTATCTCGATCGAAATGTCCCGGTTTTCGAGATGGTTACGAAATTGATCGGTAATCTCGAAGGGGGGCCCGGTCAGTGTCAGTGTTTTGTTGCCGTTAATTTGGCCTATCTTACTTTCTCAGGTGACTAGAGTGTTGCGCTGGTTACATATTAGTGGGGCGCTCGTCGCCTACGTATATCGCGTCCAAAATATAATTCAGAAAACGGATTTTTTATGATGTTTTCAATGTTATTCATCGTTTAATCGATGTTTCGTGAATCCAACTGAACGAAAACCTTCATTTATCTATATACAAATTATGAAGATATAAATTAGTGAACTCCTCTCACATCGATAATTGATTATTTATCTGACTGGTATCCGTCGAGGAATAAATGACACACCAATTGGTTATGATCTGAATAATAATGGTTTGGAAGCATGCATGCGTTAATTATTGTTATATAATTTTTTGTTGTTGAGAAAAACGTTTAACCGAAAAATGAAAGCTATGTTAAGAGCTCGTCTGGTGAATCACCCCGTTGTGTAATGTGTTATATAATTTGGTAGTATTCATTGCAGATTCCATTTTTTTGAAAATTACTGTATTGTGATATAGTTCAAATAAGGAGATTACATCACCAAAGTTTATGTCTGACATAAGCTTGCCTGAAAGTGAAACATACTGGCAATCGGAACTAGAGGTGTTGATAATTCATGCCACAGTCGGTCTGTGAAAATTCGTCGGCTTGAAACAACAGCGAAGGGAAAGGGGTTATTTTTGTTTGAAAGAAAAAACTGAAACTGCATGCACCGTTGGCGGGAGCTTGATAATTTACTCAGACACGTTCTATTATTTATTGCTGATTTCATGTGCCTAGGAGATTACCCAAATAATGGAAGTATAGTTACTGCCCAATTCAGATTCACACTTTATAACAACGGTTACGTACATTTTACTATAAACGATGCCGCGTTTTGTTTATCCGAAAACTTCGATTGATCGTTTATGTTTATATTCTCCGGTTTTCAGTGAATTACCAGACGCTTCTCTGATCTTTGTAGTCTCTTTATTTCTGAATATACGGGGAAATCTCTGACGATAAAGATCAACTTTCAGAGGAACATATGGAATTTTATCCTAGGCTTGCATAATTTATTTCAAGTCGCAGTTCCTGGACGTTTCTTATAAAGTGATTCAAATTCTGAAAAAAACAGGTTCAGAATAACTGAATAATTATGAGATATTTTATACATTTTCAGTTGGCGATGTGTCTTTCTTTTTCTCAATAACATTTAGAGAATTGCGCAGTCCGGGCAAGTACATGTATGCGACTACAGATCTCTAGACGGAATAACAAAATAATATTAAATGATTCATGCTCAATCTAATTCATTTAAATGCATTTGTATTCGCCGATATTAATCTCTCTGTCACATAGAATATTTATACCAAGCACACGCCTTCCGAATGCGTCAAACTTTCATTTGATGACATCGCGATCTCATTCTCGAAGCATGTCGAGTTATTTCGAGGCGGATCGAGATGGTCTTGCGCTTCGAGAGAAAACCGGGAGCAAACCGGGACAGATAAACCGGGACCCTTCGAGACGAGATATTTATCGGTTTTACTCGTTTATCGAGAAACCGTCTCGATCGATTGGACGTGACCCCTTAAAGGGCTGAAACCTGATGACATTTTGCACCACTTCTATCCTGTGATACGATGTACATACATGACAATTACATGACCGGTTGGCATCATAACACAGTTAAATTACCTCTTCAACCACAAAACAGTTCGAGTTACTTTCTTGTGTACAATGTCCTGCATGTGAGACCAAGCCCACCAGGCAGAATCAGCGAGCTTAATTCAGAGTTTATCATTTACAATTTTAACTTCATGTCGTCTTAAATGACACATTATCGCGACATCGTCACGACAACTTCAAGCCTTGCAGCACATGTACTGCTTTGGCAGTTAAACTAGTGTTGGCGTTAAAACCATGGCTTTCGTGAGTGGGTGTGTTTTAAGTAGCGGAATGTCCTTCGGGGCCTCGGCTCCATTATTTTTAAGGAATGGAGAGTTACTCGGACATTCCCCTCTACATAATGATGCCAGCTGACATTACAATAGAAATGTCACCTTGAATATGGTTATTCACATATACAACATATCACTTAGTCTGCAGCTTAGGGCTGCATCATGGTTTACCATACCATGTTTGTCTGGCACAGGAGGTAGATAAAATTGTCAAACAAATTAGGCTCTCTGATGATCCATTTTGATCACCAGTGTCAAAATATTTTGTAGTTTTGGTTAGGTTTTTGTTAGGGTTAGGGTTTTGCTAGGGTATGTTTGTTTGGGTCATCGTCGCCATGTGACCAATACGGTTAGGTGCGATGTTAAACTTCAAACAACCAACCACTTAGTCTGTCAGTGCCACAGAGCCCAATTTTCAATTCGTTACATTCTTTTATTTCACTGTTTCATCGTTTGATCTCTGTCCATGGTATCTGGTCACAAATTCATCCCACTGCTTCGTCCATTATGGGATACCTTCAAAACCGGAATTGGATTTTTTTGAAAAATCCTATAAGATCCTTCAGAAAAATCCTATAGGATGCTTAAAGTAGATTAGTTCTATATAATCCTTCAGAAAAATCCTGTAGGATCCTTTGAAAAAGTATTGGGGGAATTTTGGGATTAAAGGGGGTTTGTATCCTTTTATGAAACAAGAGGACATGTCTTTTTCACAGTGGGATGTATACCATGCATCGATTGTGACATAGAATACTCGTGGCATGTGTAGACACAGCGCGTCAAAACCCACTAAATACCTTGTTACTAAATGCTGCTAATTTGAAGGGTTTCATTTCTCACAGCCGTGTAAGCTGCCGAGAAATAAAGGCCTGTGCGTCTTTCTTTGTTGTTCTCACATACATCGATTGTACAGGTGGGCGGGTAAGTGTCTGTGGGCCGACTTTAAATACCTGACCAGTAGTGAAGTCATGATTCACGTATCCCTGTTCATCAATCCTACTATGTAAGATGTATGGAACTAATTTTCTGATTCGACATTCGACATGCTTTGAGAAAATCACTTCAGACTAGGAACTGTTGAAAAAATATATCATGTTTACCAAATCTGAACCTGTTACAGCTCTCTGCAAATACGCAAAGTTGTTGAAAAGGAACTGGTCTAAAGATCCCTAATTTTGGGGGTCACACTATCGCAGTTACAGCAAAGGCGAGTCTTTTGAAACAGTCATGTCTCAACTACTGTCAGCTGAATGGAGGGAGAAAAACGGAGAAAGAATTCTAGGTTAAATCGGAAACTTAAAAAAGACGACCTCCCGGGACGAATGGAATACTGCAAAGCCCAGACACAAGTCAGTTCTTTCCCAGACGCTGACCTGAGATGACCCCTGCTGACCTGGCGACCCCAGGAAGCATTTGAGCAGGTGGTTTTCCCAGGTTGTGAGGGCTGGCGTCGATGGGAGCCATTGATTGGGTCACATCAGTAACTGTTCTTGCCACACTGATCGTCTCCCTTTGGTGGATTCTCCTGTTCCCAGACTGTGGTTACAGTAGCAAACATCAAACAACTCTGGGTACAATGTTACAAGTCCAGGCCCTGTTATGTCAGCGATCAAAGAGATAAAATCGTGTTAATCTCCTGCTTTAACAGATAACCAGGGCAGCTCTTCATATGTGTACATATAATTTTACAAGTTTTGAACAATGACATATTGTGCTGCATTGCCCTGGGTTGGTTGGTTGTCTGTGGTTGTAAATTCTGTGCCTATTAGTAAACTAATTTTGGGTTTCATCCTGATGAAGTTCCAAAATGAGGTTGATTTCGTTGACATTTTCTGTCCGAAGGGTCTTGTCGTCAGCGTCATCTGTCTGTCTGTCTGTCTGTCCATCTTTCTTGTAAACACGATATCTCAAGAAGAATTATAGCCAATTCATACCATATATGCACGTGGTGAAGGGTCAGAAGCCTATTGAAAATGACTGACCTTGGCCTGTTTTATCAAGGTCAAATTCTAGTATTTGCTATATTTTATGAAGGATTAAAGCTAGGGTCTCCAAATTCATATTACATATGCAACTGGTGATTGACCTGAGAAGCCTATCCCAGTTGATTGACCGTGACCTATTTTTTCAAGGTCATATACTGTTCATCTGATAAGCATCAAGAAATATAGCTAGGTTTTCCAAATTAATACTATGTGTACTTCTGGTGATGGTCCAGAGGTTTGTTGACGATGACTGACCTTGACCTATTTTATTGAATATCACTGACCTTGACCTATTTTCTAAAGGGCATATTCTATGTTAAGTCTAAGATCTCCGAATTCATGTTCCATATGCAATTAAATTAGAATAAGACCTTAGCAAAAGCTGACCTGGCCCAACTTCTTATGTATCTCTTATATAGGAGGACTACATTTAACCCAGATCACATTTTTGTTAACCTAGTTGTTCTGAAAATACATCTTACGTAATGCATGATTGCCTAGTGTACACAATAACTGATAGCCGAGGGATATTGGAGCCCATGGGTCTATTAATGTTTTTCTTGAAAAACTAATTTTTTATCAGGACAGAATTTACCCTTGCATAGGTACGAAAACCATCCTTGGTTAACAACTACCAAACCATGACAAATATTTCCCCAGTACGGATTACGATCAATTATACCGAGCATTTGTAGCGATTATTCTAGATGATATTGATATCTAGTGTAATGCCAACAATGGCACAAAGCTACAACTTGATGATGCTATCACACCCATGAGTGAAGAACCTCACAATCCCACATCAGTGCTGTGTACGACTTGATTATAATACGAATCTGACATCACGGGTCAGAGGTTATGACCTCAGTACCTTTTTCACTACATCTTTTTGATTGTGTTAAAAAATCCACTTTTCTATCAGAAAAAATACACAGCATATTTTAGGTTGAATATTTACAATACATTATTACAGAAAGCTGTTGTCAGCGGAGGGCTCTGGATCAGGATGTATTCATGTCCAGGTAGAAAGAAAATAGACTAAGTTGTTTGAAGTAGAAATGTAGAAGCTCAACTTTATTGCTGTGGACAGGGCCCCTTGAAGTAAAGATGTACAACTAAAGGTAAACAAAGATAGAGAAAGTCTTAACAAGCCTGTTCCAGCCTCTATTTGCCAGTACTTACAGGTAATAAAGGAATGTTTTAACTGCTTGAGTGCCATCCTTGAGCCATTAACACAAATTAAAACACCATTAGCCCTCCATTTAGTCCTTGGGTCTGTCACATAAATAAACCAGCTCAGAGAAGGCCACACTGGAACAAACTTGGACTTCACTGAGGGCAATTAACTGTAAAATTTTAACTTGTCTCTCGAGTTTCTGTGCAGGATTTACTGCCAGGTTTCCATTTTCCCTGCTTTTCTTTGGTATGACCTACAACAAAACATCAAAATATTAACCGATTAGGTCTTAAGGTTTTTTTTTAATGTATATGAGCATATTAATTTTGTTGATTCCCTGATTAGTTCAGCAAAATACATGAAAAATTTACTCTGAATAACGCATTTAGATGACACTTTGTTAACAATCTCAGTATTTCGACAATATGTGTTTTATCTTCAGAAAGATTTTGTCAGTTTGAAGACTAGTGATTCTGCTTCTGAAGATAAAAAAAAAATGAACTGTTGAAACATTAAGCTTGTCGGCAACCTGCCTATGTGTGTCATTCGTATATTATTATCTCGCCTTACGAAGTAAAGGGGAGATATTGTGAGAGGATGTCGTCGTCGGTGTCGGTGTCGGTGTCCCCTGCCTGGAAATGAATGGGTTTTTGGTTTAGCAAGTCAAAAAAAAATCTAGAAAAATTAGAAAAAATATAAAAAAAATAAAAAAAATATAGGGGGTGGGTATGCCTATGAATCAGTTTTGCGTTTAGCTGAAGGGCAACTTGGAAAGTTTCTTGCAGTTGTCAGCTGTCATTGGATGATTATGAAACTTGGTACACATGTTTCTTATGATTAGAGGATGTACCTGTGCTATTTTTGAGAAGAAATATTAATTTTTCTCAAAATTATGGCAAATGAATGAGTTTTCTGTTTAGGTAAATTGTACATGTAGGCCTCTACAGGACAAGTTTGCTGCAGTTGTCAGCTCTCATTGGATGATTACGAAACTTGGTACACATGTTTCTTATGATTGGAGGATGTACTTGTGCTATTTTTTAGATGAAATATTGTTTTTCTCCAAATTATTTTTCTCCAAATTATGGCAAATGAATGAGTTTCCTGTTTAGGTAAATTGTACATGTAGGCCTCTACATGATAAGTTTGCTGCAGTTGTCAGCTCTCATTGGATGATTACGAAACTTGGTACACATGTTTCTTATGATTGGAGGATGTACTTGTGCTATTTTTTAGATGAAATATTATTTTTCTCCAAATTATGGCAAATGATTGAGTTTTGCTTTTAGCTGAAGTGCAAATGTACATCTGTACACCACAGTTTGCTGCAGTTGTCAGCTGTCATTGAATGATTATGAAACTTGGTACACATGTTTCTTATGATTAGAAGATGTACCTGTGATATTTAGGAAATGAAATATTAATTTTTGTTATAATTTTGAGGGTTTTGTCTTAATCTGCCAATAATAATGTACATGTATATACATGTACACCTGTACATGGAAAGTTTTCTGAAGCTGTCAGCTTTCATTGGATAAGTTCAATGTGATTCAAAGATGTGCATGTGCTATTTAAGAAATATGACATTAAATATGAAATTTTTTCCTAATTATTGCAGTTTAGAATTTGTACCTTTCCATTGATAAGGTTTTTGTTGGGCAAAAATTTACAGGTAGATCTGTACATGGAAAGTTTGTTGGTGGACATGTTTCATGTTTTCCTAGGTCACAGCTCTCCCGCAGTAATCCCACACGGGACTGACGTATCCAGCAGTAATCCCAAATGGCATTGGCCTATCCAGCAGTATTGCCATACGGGACTGACCTATCCAGTTGTAATCCCAAACGGAACTCAACTATCCAGCAGTAATCCCAGACCGAACTGGTCTATCCAGCTGTAATCCCATTTGGAACCGGCCTATTCAGCAGTAATCTCACACAGGACTGACCTATCCAGCAGTAATCCCAATGGCACTGGCCTATCCAGCAGTAATGCCACACGGGACTGACCTATCCAGCAGTAATCCCAGACCGGACTGGCCTATCCTGCAGTAATCCCACATGGGACTGGCCTATCCAGCAGTAATTCCACACGGGACTGGCTTATGCAGCAGTAATCTCTCATGGGACTGACCTATCCAGATGTAATATGACACTGGATTGCAATTTGCAGCAGTAATCCCACATGGCACTGACCTATCCAGCCATAATTTTACATGGGACTGACCTATTCTGCTGTAATCCCACACAGGTTTAGCCTATCCAGCAGTAATCCCACACGGGACTGGCCTCCTCAGCCATAATTCCACACAGGATTGCCATATGCAGCAGTAATCCAACACGGGACTGCCTATGCAGCAGTAATCCCACACGGGACTGTCCTATCCAGCATTAATCCCATACGAGACTCATCTATCCAGCAGTAATCCCAGACAGGACTGGCCTATCCAGCAGTAATCCCACTTGGGACTGGACTATCCAGCAGTAATCCCACAGGGGACTATCCATCAGTAATAACATGCGACTGGTCCACCCAGCAGTAATCCTACACATGACTGGCCTATCCAACAGTAATCTCACATGGGACTGAACTATCCAGCAGTAATCTCACACTGGACTACCCTATGTACCAGTAATCCGACGGCACTGACCTATCCATCCTACATGGGATTAACTTTTGCCAGTAATCCCACATGGGACTGATGTTATTGTCTGTACCAGATAATCTATTCCAGACATTATTGTCTGTACCACATCACCTATTCCAGTCCTTATTGTTTTCTCTACATGTATGCTTTCAATACTGCTGCACCCTTGGCGGATGACCCCGCAAGGCGAGATGTTGGGGTTCTCAGAACGCTTGTTGTTATATAATATAATTAGATCTATAAACGATGTTAAACCTTAAACCTGTATTCATTCAGATATACATGTACATGTACTTACTACTTGACCCTCCCCTCCCCCCCACCATGTGTGTTTCGTAACCAAACTGAAAGGCTCCCCTCAGTTTAGCCAGTAAATACCCCCCAACCCCACCATACCACCAATCATTAAAGTGCTCGTGACTATAAGCATACCTGTACAGATTATGTGCCACCACTTATCTATGATAAATGGTTATACATTAACATGTTACTGTGGGAGAAGCTAGGCATTAATCATAACAACAATCATCAAGATTTATGTAGTATTTGTATTTATTCCTTTTCTACTGTATCATTCTCACCATTCAATCCCCAGTTCCTCTTGTTCAAGTTTCTCACTTCTACAAGAGCTAGTTTGTCACTGTCCATGCGCCTCCAGGGCGGCTGGCTTTCACACCAATAACATTTGTAAAGGACTAGCTTTCTGGACTTTTGAATTCAGCCATACTCTGAATTAATTTAGCCACCTTTGACTGGCAAAAAAACGTCTCTGGTGGGGCTTTTTCTTCACAGAAAGCTAGCTACGGTATTGTTACCGGAACTGTTCTGAAAGGTTTTGGCTGGGGCCACATCCAAGAGGGTTGTTAGAAGCTTAAATCTGAAAGGTTGATAAATGAGGAGAGTGATGCATTATGGGAAGTCTATTTGATAAATGACCAACCCCATGCTGTACTTGAGTTTAGTTTTGAGCTACGATCTTGCCCAGTGTAGTCATTTATTTGGTGAAACTACATCCCTTACCCTTTGGTTTGACAGAGCTATGATAACTCACCAATAACCACATAATTTATGGCTCAAATTCAACAGCTGCCCATTTGTACATGTTAGCTCTGTCTGAAATACAAAATTATGTTTGGGTCCCAACTTTTTCATGATCATGGGGGTTTTATGGCTAATTCAGATATACTGTTTACAGTTTTCTTGGAGGTAGCATAATTTCTTAGAATAACAGGTTTTCAAACGAGTTCATTCTTGCAAGTTTGTACCCACACAAACTTGTCTGGAGTCATCGGAATGCGAATAAATTAATGATCTTGGCTTGATAATTTGATATGAAGTATGGGCTATATATACAATGGGTAGAACTCATGACCTGCATTATATTTTGGGGTGAGCTCACATCCTAGTCAAAATGAATAATATATAACAGGGTGTGGTAATTGTATCATCATTTCTCTTGCTGTCAAAAACAAGCCCCACTCCAAGATGCTAATGTCAGAATTGACATATTACAGTCTCCTTGGCAGGGCTGTCAAATAGCCTGCCATTGTCAAAGTTCAGTATAAATGCTCTGGGATAAAACGGTATCAACTGTTGACATATAGAGACGAATGGTAAGTGGGCGGAGATCAACGAGGGATAGAAATCTGGATGATGAAGTGAAGTGGGGTTACCAGGGGCAACCAAGTCCTCGGAAATTGCTTTTTGAGTGGAAATCGTCAAATTCTTTTAATCTGGAAAAGTACAGTAGCATGCCAGAATCAGCGAGTGAGACGTTCAGAAAGTGCAAAAATGAGAAGTGACTGGATGAGTTGTAGTGATGTGTTTTTGAGGACCGGATAAACAAACAACTCTTGTTATTTTTTGTTGTGAATTTTTTTGACAGAAATAGTTGAGCTGTTCTGTAGTTATACATATGTAATTTCCTTGCACCTAAATTCTTTCAGGCCAACTATTCCGCTTGATTTTTTATAGTTTTAGTCCAATTTTCATAGTTAATGTAGTAAATTTAAAATATTATGTAACTACTTTCACTTAGAACTGCAACCTAATGATAACTATATTGATTAATACATGTATCTCATGGAAACATCTGATGTGCAGTCACATTGGTAACTGAACAAATGTCTTCCAAGACAATAAGCGGTGTTAAATCTGCCTCTGCCTGGGAGAGTTCTGAATACAGCCCCTGTGTAGCAGGGTAGCTGCACTGACTATCCTACAGTCTGACAGTCAGTGTGTGGTTTGGGGCTGGCAGGCTCTGCTGAAAGCTAAGTGGCATTTGATTGGACAGTGATTTATGAGGTGTTGGCTTCTGACTGGACCAGCTGCTACAGAGATCAGTGTAGTGTTATGTAAGCTATGGGCCCAAGAGGAGCAATATGACCTGGTTATGGCTGTCACTGACCTTTGCTTGGCCCCCTTCCAGTCTCAAGCTCTTATCATTCAGCATATCAATTTGGTGGTATTTCACAAATGCATTTAGCAGATCAAAACATATTAATTTGAGGCTTGCACTCAAGATGTTATCTCTATATAACTGTCATAAATGTATTAATTCCAATTGTCTTATATAAACACACATCTATATCACTTTGTTGAAGAAAGATGAGGCAAAAAGGTGCAAAACTAAATAAAATATAAGACTGTATATAGTTGAGGTCCAGGGAATTTGTGTACATTTCTCGAATTCAATTAACTCTTTCCCCCATATAAGCGGGTTTTGACGACTTGTGTAGATCCCAATGTAAGCGTGTTTTGACGAGTGTTCGCCTAACCCATGAAGACGGGTTTTGACGAGTGACTTGAGTTCCCATGTGGTGGATTATTCGCGTTTACTTTGACTAAAACCTAATTAAAACTATACATTTTCAGAAAGCCAAAATTTCAATAAATCTGACTATATGTACTGCTGGTATGTTTTATGGTAAGGGTAAAATGAAATCGGGAGAGAAACAGAAATAATCGATGGAAAACGCGCAATTTGACAACAAATTTGTTTCGTGTGCTCCAAGACAAACGTTCGAAAAATAGTAAAATTTGCTTCCAAATTCCTGAATATTTCACGTAACGCGAGCATAAACTACCAAAGTATCTAACCTTGATGACTAACTCGTCAAATCTGCCCATCTGAGTTTATTATAAACATTTCCCGGGACCTGTTGATCTCCCGTTTTAAAATTTATCCGCCATTCTTTCACCACGCTGTGTTTCGTGGACCCGTGGCCATGGCGACCACGCGCAAATAAATCGCTCAACCTTGGGCCAATCAGTGATGCTGTTTTACTTCACCTTGTTACCAGCCTTCGTTCTCCTTTAGGGAAGTACATGGGACTTTTTCGGTAGCTCGTTCTATACCTGCCATCTCATGATGTAACTGCGAAATCCCGAATGTACGGAAAATAAGCTTTACAATGGTATACGATAACATAGGGATTGCAGCGGAACAACAACAACAGAACGCTGCAAAACGTAGCTAAAATGCGACAATTTCTTCGCTTTTTTCGTGATTTCCAACAGACGGAAAGCAGACACAACACATTTTCTCGCAAGATTACTTATTTTTAGATTAAACGTTGCTGATATTGATATAAAACGTGAACAAATTATGTAGAATGGGCCTGTGGGAGACCATTGGTAAATATTTTTCCACATGACATGGGACATAAAACGGGATATTTTACATCGCTGGAAACGTATGAAAATTGAAATCAGTCCATGGGTTAAAGACCTACGCCATTACAAATCTGTTATGGGTCAGAGAGAGAAAATTCCCCACAAGTCTATGGGGGAAAGAGTTAACTGAAAAATGTTTTAATTTTTGTCGAGGATATATTTCTGTGAAAGAAAAGATTTTATACAAACTCGTGAATTACGGATGTTATCTTACATGTACCATGTTAACTCTAGGCCATGCATGTACAGAATAAATTGTATGTATTGTATAATTGCATGTTAACTCTAGGCCATGCATGTACAGAATAAATTGTATGTATTGTATAATTGCATGTTAACTCTAGGCCATGCATGTACAGAATAAATTGTATGTATTGTATAATCACATGTTAACTCTAGGCCATGCATGTACAGAATAAATTGTATGTATTGTATAATCACATGTTAACTCTAGGCCATGCATGTACAGAATAAATTGTATGTATTGTATAATCGCATGTTAACTTTAGGCCATGCATGAACAATGCATTTGCATTTATAAGATGAACCAATTCAACTCTAATGTTCATATGTTTGAGCTGATTGGCAAGTTAAACCAGCAACCCCAATCAACTTTTCAATGCATCTCTGGAAGGAGAACATTAGAGCTGAAATTTTCTGATTTTCCTGTGGATCTGTTTGGCGTCATTTTGAGACTATTTGCATAATCCTACTGTGTGTGAAAGATCATGGGAAAATTTAAAATGGCGGCTACAAAGTGTCTTTAGTATATTGCCAAAGCTAATTATTTTACATCATATTAATCAGTTTTTTTACAGAAAATATTGGATATAAAAAAAAAATCGGAAAATCTCTCCAAAAAATGACTTAAAAAAAGACAGCCATTTTCGGTATCAAATATATGGTATGGTTTCAGTTCTCTACCCAAGCAGTGAGGAATTCATACAAGTCGAAAAACTGAGTGTTTTTTTGTTTTTTTTTACTCAAATGAGTGGATTCAGTTTTCAGTATGTTCTTCAATTTGAGTATTTCTTCAAATTTACCCCCATTCTCAAGGATTTTATATTGTTTCATCCCTTATTGAGTTTTCGTCAAAACCTGAAAACATTCAGTCAAATTCAAAGGTCTGAATCGAGTTTTCGAATTATTGATTGCCAGTTGTAAAAAGTGACCCTGGGGGTACCTAAGATGGTGGGAGGGGGGGGGGGGGGAGAACCCAAATTGCCCTGACTGGTAGGGTTAAAGAAGATCTTTATGAGGTGTTTATGCTTTGGAAATTAGAGGATTATGTTGCCAAGAAAGGTAAAGGTTAGAGGTAAAGTATGCCTACTATATGAATGGTAGAGTAGAGCATGGCACTGATGACAGACGTCCATGCATCAGGTTACACAGATGATGAGGGCTAGTCTCCATGAATCTGCAACATTTCAGCAAGTGACATATGGCACAAAGTGGAGGGTACGAAATATCCCATGCCGAAATATTGTATCACTTTATGCCAAAATGCAATCTTAATAAATTAATATCCTATCAATGAATGCTCCCCAATCGTACATTTCGCTATATAGGATCTTGTATTTCAATTGAATTTGGTGTTCTGAGCGCCCATACCATGAATATTTGATAGCCTTATGACATCATGGTCGCATCTGGATTAATCCACTTGCAGTCGGGGAGGGGAGATATAGTCACTGTGTTTGTTTACCCCAATGTTTACACCAAAGACTATTTCATATACATGTATCTACCCCGTATTTTGGTGCCACAATGTCGGGACCACGGCAGCGTCTAAGTCGACTTAGCCAACCAAAAATTCTCCATCATTCCCTTCAAAGCACTCTGAAGCATTCTCAGGATTGGTTGACACTCGAGTTACTGCAAGCCTGTTAGATCCTTCAAGTGACATATTCAAATGGGGGAGCAGATAGGATTTAATTTCAATTAGATTGGCCAAAATGTTGTGTTGAGATGTTGCTTACCGAAATGTCGCATGCCAAAATGTTCTGACATCACAGTCTGAGAGCAACAGTGGGATACAGAGAATCTTCTAATATTTCATTTACAGAAAGTGGAATTTCCCACCGTAAAATCAGGGGGTTTTCAAGTTATCATTAGAACAGAAAGGTGACAAAATGGTCCAAAATCATGCAGATTTATATCTTCAGTTAAATTCTTGTTATTTTAATGATCAAATTCATTAGAATGCGTCGAATGATTTAATTTTGTTTACATTATTTGGGGTGATTGAATTTTAATATAGTGCTTGAATTATTAGAAGATTTACCTCATAGTCCTCACGGCAGGGGTGTTGATTAGCTGGGATCAGTCTCCAGTCAGAGGTGTTCATTAGCCAGCACATAGTGGGGTCAGTTTGGATGTGGAAACTGATCTCCCCAGATGAAGATACAAACTTCAGAGATACATGTATCTAGACCTAGATTAACACTGATGATTGACAGGGTGTCATACATTCTTGGAAGGGCAATATATCCTAGTTTTCCAGCAATTAAGCCCTATGCAAACCAGTTATTACCCATGGCATGCAATGGCTATATTTGCTAGGACTATAATAGCTGTTTATTTGGTGAGAAATCCACATCATCTACAATAATTTGATTGTCGCAAACACACTTTTGAAGCTAAGTAGAAAAAAAATCTGCCTAAATTCAGCTCTCATTGTTTAGAACTGTTGCTTCAGAAAATTTTGGCAAGAGAAAGTGTACTTTGGTCGAAGTTATTTTTCGATATAATTGAGTTGAAAGGTGATTGGGCTGTAGAGTTATCAGTACATACACATATTAGTGTGAAGTTTGTATTGTTTACTTATTTCATTACATACTTAAGTATTTATTACTAAATATCATAGAATGTATGTCAAGGCAATACAAGATGTAATATTTGTGTAAAAAATATTATATCTACATTATATAGTATTGAGTTCTTGAAGACATTGCATAAAGAGAGACAGCAGAATATGTGTGTCGTTTTTACCCCTCGGCCATTTTGGCCTCGGGGTATTGTCGTTGCCATGATCTGTTGTACTCTTATCTGCTGTTTTCTCCAAAATGTTTTGATTCTGAGAAAGTCGCCATTTGATTATGATTGTATTGTATTAGATTCTCATACCATTATATGCTTGGTTCTGAGAATAAACTTCAATTCAATTCAATTCAATTCATGTACTGCCGTACGTCCGTCCGTCCGTCCGTCCGTCCGTCCGTTAACGCATTTTAGGCAAAACCGCTTGAGATACAACCACCAAATTTTTAACACTTATTTATCTAGTGCTAAGTCCGACGCCTATTGAAAGTGGCTTCCCTCGGCCCATATTTTACAGAGTTCTGCCCCTTTACAGATTTATTAATTTCTATTTCTGTCCTATATGCCTGAATTTAACCAACTATATCTGCAGAACTGTGTTCGGTATAGTTACTATATTTTGGAAACATATATATTGTTGTATTCTACAAGCCAACAAAGGATAACTCGCCTCGGCTTATGGAGTTATGCCCCTTTCGGATGTAATAATCTCCAATTTTGTTATTTGTAGCTGAATGTACAAGTTCAATCTGCAGATCCATGTTCGGTACAGCTTATTCGTCTCGATTCTTATTTTACAGAGGGCTAAGTCAGACGCCTATCGAAAGTGGCTCCCCTCGACCCATATTTTACAGAGTTATGCCCCTTTACAGATATATAATTTTCTATTTCTGTCCTATATGCCTGAATGTACTGCCCGTATATCTTGATCATCCCACATAGAACTATCTCTTCCCCAATTCACACTACACATGGGTCACAATCACTTGGGGAAAGCCGAGGGGTTTTGATTAGATCAATCTCATGTTCCATCAAGCATGGAGATTTTGAATATCCAAAGAAGGACAGCAGTAAATCCAGCAGTTAACTAGACATCTGCTTGTATTTTTTGGTACTTTTTCTGGGCCCACAATCTCTCTATCTACCACTTGGGCTACTTATACCCTTGTGAGAGGGGACATGTGCTGGAGCCATGGTGAGCTTGGAGGGGATTTTCTCTCCTGAAATCAGATACCAGCTTACATGCTATCTTGAGAAAACAAGCTTGCTTTAGTCAGAGCTTTTACAAATACTGCCAATTAGAACACTCTAGTACTGTCAACCAGGAACCAAGCTTTTTCGCGTCTGTCTAACCAAGATTCCGTGTTACCAATTAAACAGAAGGGAATAACCACGCAGTGATGTGAAGAGATTTTCATAGGTTGTTAGTAATTGTTTATGGTTGGGATTGTCTGTTCTTCCTTGTTATATATAACTAATTGACATGACATATGACTCAAGCCAGCAGGGAGAGGTAGGGGAGGGAATGTTGAGAAATACTAGACATGGGCTATGGGAGAGAATTACCAGCTACCCAGAGTTAATTAAGCTGGATTGCCCCAGATGATGGAGCGCCCTTGTCTGGTAAATCTCTCCTCCTTCCCAGCACACTACCGATAACATAGAGACCAACCTCATTACCCTGGTAATCTTACAATCTAACATCTACCTATATCCACACTTACCCTGATATATCTATTGTTACTTATCCACAAACTTTCATACTTTTCTTAGTCCTTGATACACTTGTCCCTCATTGTACCATGGTTCATTATAAAGCGGGTTTCAGTATAACATGGCCACTGTTATATCCCCAATGTATAGCTGTAATATGTATGCTGCTATAATGAGGCTTCAATATTGTGCGACTCTTGTATAGTGCATTAATATTTTGCCCCCAACGTTATAAGTCAATGTTCTGTGTGTTCATAGTTGATATTCCAATATGTATCCCTTGAAGAACCCTGGTGTAAGATATTTTAGCCCATGCAGAAACTATGGCTGTGAGAGTAAAAATCGAAATCCTTCCATCACTGCATTTATGTGATGAACTTTCAAGTTGGTTTTTGTTTTGTTGCAATTTTTGTGATTTTCAATATCTTGTTTCAGAAGGGTTGTCTCATGACATGTGTATGTTTGAAGTTATTATTTAATTGGGGTGATTTTTCACTCTGAAAATATGGATTAAAGGAGCACTTGAAAGACTTTATTTTTTGTCAGACCTGTATGGCATATGGGAGATAACTCTTTGTATCAAGATTCATTCCAAACCTTTGGGAAAGTTATCTCCCCTACTTTGCGAAAAAGAATATATTAACTTTCCATAAACATTTTTCTTATCCTTTCCATCAACAGGCGGCCAGGTGGACTGTCTGATTCAACATTATTTGTTTCAAAGTGAGTAATTCTTGTGTTGATTTTCATTTTGTTGGCTAAAAATGTTTGCAATTTTTCTCAGTCCAGAATAATTAATCCAAACCATTCTATTCTGACTCTCCATCCATCAGTCTGTGTTTTATATCACCGAAATTGCCAGTCAGAAATTAAATTCAATTTTCAGCCATAAAAAATAGGGAAATTCTGGCATGGCAAAAAACATGTCTCCAAATTAACAGATTAAAAGCAGACCACCTGAATGTTTTTTCACATGGAATTTATCTCGGCAACCATCAGATACATACAGAGAGTTGGGTTGAATTTACATTCAGGAAGAATCTGGAAATGACGTCTTAGTTGAGTGGAAGTAAGTTCTGCGTTGTGATGAAGACCATTATGATGTCACCTCTGTTATGTCACATGGAACAAACAATTAAGTCACTGGCAATGGAGCCTCGCATTGAAAAATTACATCAGTGATCAAAACTTTATCCTTTATCTCTCTTGTGTCATAATGTTGCAGTTGTACTGATGAAAACAAGTTCCAAATTGCCTGTCATTGAGATACAAAACTGAGAAATTTTTATACAAATATTTTCATCATATTACATCTTCGAAAACTCAGAGTATGGTCATCAGCACTTCATAGACGATGACAAGTGTATCTTCCGGTGACTATGATCCGTGTTCAGGACCGTTGATACGAGTTTAGAACTGTCAAAACTAACAGTGCAGAGTCAATTAAGGTGAAGAAATATGCGGACATGCTCCGGTTATTAATTGTACATAAATGGCCAGGTAATATTCAAGACAAATTACTGACAATACAACTTGCAGCAGATCCTTTGTCAATTATATTTTGCGAACTCGTCTTACACCAAATCATTGACCATAAATGTACATTGAAAAGTCTAATTTGTGCAGCCTGACAGTAAGTCCTATATTGACATGTATGATACAGATATTTCATAGAGTTAAAGTTTCTCACTCACTCCCTGTTCAGGTATCTTGTTGGCACGTCAGAACTTCCTGCGACAGTGCCGTCATTGGGTGACCAAGGGGAAGTTACTCCAGCAGTCCCATCGTATTCCCAGCAGCATGTCAACAATAACCTTCCTAAGACAGCAAACTGGGTTCTTGGCATTCTAAGAAGTGGGCCAAAACATGATTTATGCAAACACAAGTTCAGCTGTGTTGACTATGTACTTAAGGTAAGATGGTATTTCTTTGCAGTAATGTTGTTGAAAATGAAAAAAAAATAGATTTTACAGGTGTTTTTTGCAGTATATTTAATGTCATATCCATTTACGGATAAATATGTATGTGGTATATGCATATATGGCCCTCAGAATTTTTTTTTTGAATGAGCGAAAAATATTAACACAAAAAGCTATTGCAAATTTATATTTCCATCAGATACTGTAAATAATTGACCTACTCGTCGATTCTGTCCGCTCACTTCAGATGTAACAAAAATTAATCACAGATGAGATACCAGAATTTATACATTCCTGCTGAATAATTTAGGAAAAATCTGCTCGGGATTTGCCAGGAAATGTTAAAACAACAGTGTGTGTTCATTAACTCAAAATTCACTTGCTGTCACTGTTGGCAAAATAGTGATAGTGAAGAATAAAGCATTTACAGTACATTGAAGTTGCTTACCACCTTGTAGATTATCAACAGAGTTTAGGGATGTTCCTTTATTGACGACTCCAATATGTGCTACTGTGGCCTATAGTACATTGTTATCCAGGCTGTATCTCCCCTAATACTTGCTGAAGAAGTTTAAAATTTCATAGTACATGTAACTACTTAGTCTTGTGTAGATGTTTTAGCTGTTTTGATGATTTCCCCCAGATTTATGGCCCTTTATAGTCCATATTGAAATGTGCTTATCCGGACCATTTTTCTTGTTTTTAGAATGTCATTTTTTGTTGCTGTGCATTGTTGTAACCAGATTGACTATTTTTCTCCATTGTTAGATGAAGCTTTAATACAGGAAACACAAAGATGGATCTTTCATGGAGCTGTCTATCCCCTGAAAAAGCACAATATTCAACCCTAGTCTCTTTCTTGTGCAGATGTATGTTCGTTTTTCTTCTGGATATTCTGATAGATGTTCTAATTTCAGGGGTTTGTTTGGATGTTTAGTGCCGGCTATGCTGTACAAGGTGGGGTTAAACTGTTGACCAGTCTACAGAAGGCTATCAAACAACCTTCTGTACTTCTGGAAGCTTTATTTCATGAAGATAACTTCTACCTTGGAGCATTCCTCGGCAGCTTCTCTGCCATTTTCAGGGTAAGTACACAGACTGAAATGTTCTAATTAAAGGGGGGGGGGGGGGGCATTGACAAGTACCCCTACCTAAAATTATATAAATTTCTCATATTATTAGATGTCAATTCTGTTTTAAACGAAAACTCATTTGAAAATTTCTTCCCATGATTTAGCCACGCCCGTGATGTCTTCAGTTGATCATCTCCTATTACATATAGTCTCACCTTGTTCACCACAGCAGCCTTCTAACTTATCCGATTAAAGTTGGGTCATAGTTTTCTTGCCAAGTAACAAATGGTTACATCTGTAATGAGAATCTTATAATGTTTAATTAATAACCAGAGCTACATGTGAGTCACCTTTATTGAAGGCATGACCATGTTGAACTCGAGTTATCCAGGTACCACTTTTCAATACAATAACCTCAAATTTTTCTTCTATACATTTACCAGGCTGTGAATTGTTTACTGCGATGGCTAAGGAACAAGGATGAACACGTTCATGGTCTGTTAGCGGGGTTCGTGGCGGGCTGGTCCATGCTCTGGTACAAGAGTACCTCTATCACCCTCTACATAGGCTCCAAACTGGCGGAGGTAAGTACAGGCATTAATGTATCATTAATGTGGGAAGGTTGATATTTTAGGGCAAGAGCGAAGCCCGCGCCATAAAATTTATATTTCCCACACTAACCGTGCGTAAAATAACCATTTAGCACACCCATGAAAACATTATTTCTATTCAATTGCACCACCCAAATTGATTATCAACAAGGATTACAATGAAAGTTTGGAAAAATTTTTTAAACTTTGACAACCTTTCTCTCCTTTTTTGAAAAAATTCTCCACTGATGTTGGGACGATGCTCCCGTCTCAGTTGGCTGGACAAGTTTATGTGGTCTCTCAAATGGGGAGTGATTTTGTCAGCGGAGTCAGCTGTTGGGAAATTATGTGGATATATGTCTATTTGTGTCGCTTTGTTGATCAATTTCCCAATGGCAACAACAGTTAAACTTGAGAAGGAAATTTCATCGTGTCATTTATTTGTTTCTTTTATTCGACTGTTACTTGTATGAAAGCAGACGTCACTTTCCTCATCCGACTTGTGAAATGGAATCTCCTAATGAACACCTGCACTCGACACATGTACATTTCATATAACCGTGGTAAATCGTGTAATAATTGCACGGTTAGCTCAATATTATTGACACAAGTGTTGTAGAATGTATGATATTACATTCAATGACAGATGACAAACAACCTTTCAGCATGCATGGGGTGATAATGTTTGATTGTCGAGGACTTGGAATTTTCACCTTTACAGAGCAATATGCACTTGCGTGATCAAGAATATTCAGTTTGTTTAATGTCATTAAGGCTGCCGCATAGCGCGCAGCCTTATTGCATCAGCTTGGTCTCGTGGGGGCAAAAATCGCCTTG
The DNA here is from genome assembly GCA_036873755.1 of Hanleya hanleyi. Taxonomy (NCBI): domain Eukaryota; kingdom Metazoa; phylum Mollusca; class Polyplacophora; order Lepidopleurida; family Hanleyidae; genus Hanleya; species Hanleya hanleyi. Next base: position 175,935 of record JAVTVY010044408.1, on the reverse strand, counting down.
TCCGCAAGATTGCGAAAAGACAAAGCAGAGTTGAGACTTACCGTCACAGGGCCAAGTGTGGAGAAGATATTGAACTAGAAATTCGTAACAATTTGGGCTGTCTCAGATAAACGGAAGTCTGTGTTTCAAGCCCAAATTGTTCACCTAAAATTCTCAACCGGAAGTTCAAAATCCAAAATCCAAAAAGAAAAACTGCGCGGGAACGTCTAAAGTTGCGCATACTGCAAAATGGGCTCTCGCAAGACTTTTACGAGAGCTGCTTGAAAGTGATCTCCCTTTTGTAATTGATCTGCTCGTTGAGGGCGCTGTGGGTAGCGAATGTTTGAAAGGCAAAACTAATGGATAAATAAAAAGAACTGCACCAGATTGACTGGCACGATTGTTCAGCCTATATTACTATTGACTGTTCATGCCTGGCAACATCAATTCGATAACCATTTGCGTACCGCGTATAGATGACCGATATGGTTACACGTTGTTCGATAACTAAACCAGAACAAGCGGAGTGATTCCTACGTTTATTGTTGCGGAGAATAAAAGCTGAATAAAACTTTGTCACTGAGTATTTTAATCGGAAGAAAATCGTGCTTGCCAACACGGGCAGCTAACACATGAACATGAACGCACAGGCAGCAGTCCTTGATGGGTTGAGGGGAGCGGAATATTTGTCCTCTGATATACAAGGACTGCTACCTGTGCATGAACGTTGCGTTGCCCGTGCCGATTTTGACTTGCTCCAGACACGCTAACGTAGCACTCCCGAGTTGAGCTAGTGAAAACAACAACAACAACAATTATTTTGCTTGATTATTTGTCACGACAATTCAAAATTTTCATTTGGGAACTCGACTTATCTCTTGAAGAAGTCAATATTTATCCACTATAACAGCCGAGAGTCAACATCCATCTTACATGTAGCTTGCTGAGGGCATTTCACGTTTCACTTAACACTGCCCTTAGCTTAACGCTATGATTCGGCATGTATTCCACACGGTGCCACCTCTCGGCTGCAAAGGACATATTTCAAAAAAATAAAATCGGCGACAGTCCACAGGAAAATGACATGCTTTTTATTTTGTGATAGGGGCATTTCGAGGCCCACCAAGGGATCATTTCAGTCGATGGCTTTCTGGAGGTGTGTCTTCGTTTTATGAATGTGATTGCGCCGTTGTCAGACCTCACGGGACCAATCGGATGTGACCAATTGGGAAATGCCCTAATATACTTAGATATCACCCATTACTGCATGTCTATGAGCAGAAGTTTCTACGTATGATCGTGCCATGCGTTAGGATGATGATCAATATCATGAAGTGAGGACATTGATCTTGGTAATGCAGAGCTAGAGGAAGGAGATAAATCTGTCAGTGTCATCAACGTCTCCCGATCTATAGAGAAAAAAAAACATTAAAAAAAACGTGTGTTCAGATTCTACAATGCCTTAAAAAAATGGAGAAACTAGTTGGAATATATGACAGTATGGTAATAAAAAAAAGTTTCAGTAGGGGTGACAAGCTGAAGTACCAGGAAGACAAGTAAAAAAATAGCTACTTCTGGACGGTAACTTTCAAAAACCTGAACGGATTCTTTGCAGATTTGGTATGTGGATAACTTTGCACAGGATATCACTCGAGATTGCTTTCCATGCTGGGTACTGAATGTTAAGGTTCCAAGACAAATCAGTAATTTCTACGTCGGTGGACTTCAGACGCTCTGGTTTTCATTGAAATTTTCTCTGAAGCATCAAATTAATTAATGGAATAAATTACCAAATTATTGTACTTCATACATTTCATCCTGTTATGACTGTCAAAGGTAACTAAAGCATAACCATGATCAAATAACACAACCTATACACATGATCAAATTTTGGGAAATAGGAAAAACTATGTATTTCTAAAGATCACAGTCAAACATCAAAACCATAAAATCACACAGATAACGGCAGCCTTACGAAGTCCACGAGTTCTAGTTAGAATTTGATATAATCTCAAGTATTTAATGGTAATTTGACTGAAATCCAATTTTCCCGAATAAAACATCAGTTCATGAATAATTTCACTGGTTAGATTAAGCAAGAAATGACTGATAAATGTGGGTTATTTTGTGGTCTTGATATTGAAATAATCACCCTTCCCCACACCCTCCAAACAGTATACATAATAGTATACCTTCTTGCATACTGCAGTCTCACTTTATCTTTTGTTTTTACGTCTTTGTAAATTGTGCATTTTATACTTTAATACCAGGAAATAGAACTCAATTTATGGAGCAAGAAATCACTGATAAATGTGGGTTATCGTGTGCTCATGATATTGAAAACTGAAATTAATCGACGCTCCTTCACCCCACCTTCCAAACAGTATACCTTGTTGGATACTGCAGTTTTTATGTCTTTGTTGATTTTATACTTCAAGGAAATAGAACCCCAAAAATTGGGCAAGAAATCCCTGATAAACATGGGTTATCGTGTGCTCACGATATTGAAAACTGAAAAGAATGTCACCACCCTCCAAACAGTATATGTTGTTGAATACTGCAGTCACACTTTGTTTTTATGTCTTTGTAGATTTTATATTTCAAGGGAATAGAAGCCAATATATTACCATACATCAGGTGTGCAGATGTTATTCTCTATTCCATCTCTACTGCATTTGTATTCCATACAGTAAGTAGTTCACCAAGTTACCTCCCCTGTTGTGCTTCTGCTCATATATTTCTACTAGAGTTGTTCCCCTTGGTGTGTTATTTGCAACTTGGCTGGATCATTTCTTATGGTGCTATGATATTGGGAAAGAACTTGGTCATGCATCATACACTCATATACTGACCAGCTCTGCATACATTCATTGTGGGGAAATTAGTGTATTATTTATCCATATTTGTCTGATATTGTTATACCGGTACCCGTAATTCTCAAGCTTGTATTCATTGTCCCCTGATGCTTGAAGGGCTAAAGGGGGACTTGTATTGGGGACTGTCTGTGCGTCCATTCGTGCATCCGTCCGTCTGACTTCATTTCTGGACAATAACTCCTGAAAAAAAATGAACAGATTCTTTTTCAAATTTGGTATGTGGGTACCTTGCCTCAAGATCTCGCTTGGGATTGTTATTCATGCTGATCCAAATGATTCGTCTGTCGATTTTTGTATTTTGTCCCAATTTTTCAGAACACCTCAGTTGCAATATTGGGATGTTTCCATCTTGAAAAATATTGAATCTTTGGGTAATATGAATTGCAATGCATATTGCATAGTATTGTGTTCCGTTTTGGCCAACAATTACACTGAATCATTTAGGTAATTTCATCACCTAATGTAAGAAAAGATTTGTTCATGTGTATTTGTTCTCTCATCTACTTTACAGACCGTCTTTGAACCTCATAATCTGAGACCAGCATATTGGAAATTCCTGTGCCGCCTCACGGATAACCAGTATGTTTGAACATTATCTTTCTACTCTGATACTTAATTGTGTCCTTTATCAGATTACTCTAAATCTCTTCTTTCCCACCATAAAATCGTAAGCTGATCAAATTTATTAGAACAAGAAGTTGACAAAATGGTCCAGAATCATGCAGATATATCCATTTCCCGATGCTATTTCAATTCTCTAGAGTCTAATCAAATTTATATAAACTGATCGAATTTTATCCACAAAATTAAGGGTGATTGAATTTCCATAGGGCAATTGAATTACAGGGGATGTACAGTAAAAGCCTACAACCATTTCTTCTCTAGAACCTATGTTGATATTAAAAAAAAAAATGAAGAATGGGTGAATTAAAAAATTACTGGATGATACTGCCCTTTCTTTTGCCAATTCAAATACTTGGTATGCAGTATGGACTATGTCAAAGCGATGTACTTAGTAGATTATTCTGGACAGAGGATAAGTTAGATTTCAGCTCACTGATCATTTATTTTCTATTGTTAAAATTATTGAATATATTTGAGGTGATTTTAACGACTTTTCTGTTGTATTACAGCTTCGCTGAGATGAATAGGTTACTTATTGATGCTTTTGGAACCAAGTCCTCTACCATGATGCCAGACTATTGGCCTGACCTTGACCCTCGATTCAGTTCATTAGTGAAGCCGACCAAACTCCCATCATCTTGATGATGATTGGTTGGTTAGTTATGAGCTCAACCTCCATGGTACAACATCTGTGATTCGCTGAACCAGTTCTACCTGCTGCTGATTGGTCAGTGCTGCATTCTCTTTCCATGGGAAGTCATCTGTAATTGGTTGAATTTCCTTCAGATATCTTGATGTTGATTGATTGAATGATAATCTCATGCTCGAGGCAGCATTTATGATTGGAGAGAACGGGTTTCCCTAAAAAATTTACTCTGCATTTAAGAGGCAGTTGTTGTGATTAAACAACAGGGTTTATCCTGACGTGGAACAAGAACGATCACGATAAAGATTTATCATTGGAGAACAGATGACTGTAGTATATATGGTGATTTGTGATTTTATATAACTTACACTTTGTGGTGTGAAGTAGCAGGTGTGTGCTGAAATTTTGTAAGACGCTAAGAAACTAACATTTTCTTAGAATCATGGCCCTGAATCCGGTTCATATAAGTATACAGAAATGAAAATTTCATATGAAGTTTGTATGGTGAAGAATTTTGAGAGAGAGAATAAAACATCCTTCAATGGGATTTGATGGGTAACTCCCCGCAAACCCCGCAAATACTCCCGCAAATCCACATCGTAAATGATAAGGGCAATGCAATCTTCCAGTGTTGAAATTTGTTTAGAAGATAATTTGTGAGAGAATGAATGGACTGGGAATCGAACCTACGTCCCCCCTCCTAATCTTGGAGTTTCCCTTATCATTTGGGCTATTCTAGTCCATAGCTAGCACTTCCATGGAAGTCCCGATGAAAGCTAATCCTAAAAAATTGTTTCATGTAATAATACATGTTCACCGGTAAACGAATACGAGTGTGACAGTATTTCTGTTATTTTGGGATAGCACTATCTTGGAATAGCACAAATTCTAGTGCTGAAAAATTGGTCGAGTCCCGTGCGGGATTCGAACCATCGACCCCAGAGTCGGGCACGAATGTAGCTTGTAGCACTAGCAAGAATGTAGTTTTAGGGTGCTGGTGTCCGGATCAAGTGCGTAGATAAAGTGATTTTATGTGACATGGTGTGAACAGTGAGTGCCCTTAATCCTCATGATCATTGACCTCGAAGAAATCATGAACCAAAGATCAGGACAATTGTACATGTTGTGTCCCATATGCTATATGGCATATATATATATATATATATTTGTACATGAAAAACAATCAGCCAATAACTTATGTATATTGGTCTTAGTTGTTCAAAGAAAGATGTAATTACTTCATGCAAAGAAAATGTCTTTCGTTTCTGGTTAACATGCATGTCATTTTAAAAGATTGGGTCTCAAATCTTTTTCGATAATATTGTGTGAAGTATGGCATGGCGCTATATTAATATTTTATGGTTGTTTTTTTGCCTCACCTTGACTGATTTTTTTTGTTTTTTTTGTTTTTTTTTTTGTTGCAGTATTCATTGTGAGAACTGATTATCACCAATACATGTAATCTGGTTTGATCATTGTCAATAAGGACTATGCAAATCCTGTTATTATTTGGGAAATTATCTGTGATAAATACGAGTATTTATTATATATTTAAAGGCATAATGTATGATTGTTTCTCATCTTAAACCTCAGTGTAGCCATGATGTGATGCACCTCACTGTATCTCTGTTCAATTCTAGTATAACACACATGTATGACAGTTACTTGCTTGACTGCCAATAACATACCACTAGAACTCAAGTCTGTCCATTTCAATTAGTTGTCTAATTTGAAGCTTTTGAAAAGTAACTTTGTGGGCATTTCTGTGCATAACTTTACTGTTTTGCAGCATATATAACAAACTGAAATGTACAAAATGACCACCATGTACCATTTCTCTGTAATATTTTCATTTTTATTTCTCTCTGTATAAAATTCCATAATAATTGTTCCATGTTCCTAGGATCAATTTTATAAGGTGACGTCATAATTGATGATCTTGCCGACAACAATGAATATAACCATTTTATGTCATGAAAGGTGTGCATGGTTTGACATTCACTAATTTGGTTGAGCATGGGATATGTGGACACACCCACGGACTGCCTATTTGCCTTTATACAGCCTTATTGACCTTTGTCCTTGAGAACATTGTGACATCACCAATGCTATTGAGGCTTGGTACATGAAAACAAATACATGTTTTATGGCATTTCATATGGAGAGTACGGTACTGAAAATTTATTGGGAACGTCAATAATTATAAATATCATTTAGTAGTGGTCACTTTGTAGATTTCATTGTGTAAAACACGCTGTAAAAACATAAATTATGTAAAGCTAACTGTCGATTTACACTGGATGACTAATGTTAATGAAACGACTGGAGCAGTACTTGTATATTATGAATTTGAATACAGCTTCATATTGAAGCTGCTATTCAAAGTGTACTGAAGTAATGGCCATTTCCCACTATAGTTCAAGTTCATCCCTGGACAATGCGGTCTATGCCCAGGTGTTGGTGACACTGGTGCACAGCATGTGGGCCACCGTGATCTTCGGGTTGTTCTCATGATCTCTCCCCTATGTTTATAACATACAGCAAGTTTTTTCGTCTATTGCCAACTGGTGTAAATATATGGATAAAATATTTCAACCATTCCAAGAAAGGACCAACAAGCTTACATTTATGATAACCCTGACAACCTCAGGTCGAAAATATACCATCAGTTGAAAAACTCGCTCTATGTGATAGACATAGGGGAGAGATCAAGAGAACAACACGGAAGATCACAGAGTGGCCCACATGCTGTGCACCAGTGTCGCTGACACCGGGGCTGGACAGCATTGTCCAGGGATTAACTTGAACTGGAATTGTGGCATTCTGTCATGTCTCCTACATGTTCATGTATATCCATTTCAGCACAGCATAATTAAATGTACATGGGCAGCAATTGCATGGACTTGTTCAGGATGAACGGCAACTACCAGTTATGATTATTTATTGGCTAGCTTGGTCAGAAAGGTCGGAAATGACTAAACTGGGTGTGAAATCCAGGGCCGTTAGTTGACGATTGTTAGACAATATAATAATAGTGAAATAATAATTGATGAAAAATAAATCTCAATTGTGTGTAAGAGGCCATGTATAATGTATTTATGTCTCAAAAATAGGTTTCTACACAAACATCGTAGCCAGTACCGTAGTTCAAATCACATTAACAATTAAATAAACATCTTGCAGATTCCTCTCCTCTCTTGAGTCAGATTTTTGTGAAAACTATATACATGATCAAATGCAATATTATTATACATTTCTTTTAAAAGTTTTCTCCAGGATTTCAAATTTGTGAATAGATTAGCCATGAGGTTGACAGGTTTAAGTTTGAATGCATGTCTTCTAATGTTCATATTTCAAGCAGTTCTAAATTTTTCATTCCATTAATAACTTTGTTGAGTAGAACACATGTTCAACAAAATAACTCTTCCTAAGTTATTTTCTAATTTTTCTGTTGAATGTTATGTATTATTAATTGAACAAAATATACACTTTAAGGTCACACTTTAGCATTAATATCTCAACAGCCATATCATGATTTGGAAAACTGAAGCACTGATATTTTATTTATCTAGTTCAAAACCACCGTGTTAAATTTTGAAGAATCCCCAAGATGACAGTTTCAAGAATTTATAAAATCAGAGGAATCCAGTAATGGAGGTCCCTGTTATTGTGCGATGTAGCACCAGACTAAAATTCCACGAAAGCAAAGCATTTATTCGCCAATATAATCTTTTCTTTGCAGAATATCTGGTCAAGTACGAAGGATAATGTATTGTTTCCTTGTAGACCGCTGTTGTTTTACATTAAGTAAATTATATGCAGAGATAGGCTAGCAGGGTAATCTCCACATTCTAGAGATCCTTATAATAGAATGTCCTGTTCTCTGTTCTTCCCAGTGGCAAGAATATGTTTTCTTATAAATATAATTTATCATTTATACATATTGCACTTGAAATAAATGTTTTTTTTGAGAAACATTTATTTTGATATATGATCTAGATAACCAAATATAGTACTGATACATGTACATATTATTTGTCACGCTCGTCAATAAGAACAACAAATTGTGGTAAATATTCTAGCCACTGTAATCCAGATAATTAATACTTAGCTGTTGTGTTCCGAAGTAACCCTGAGTGGAATTTGCATTGAGTTGTAACATATATCAGTATTCAGTTAGAACTGAAAGTAGATACATTTTGTTCATTAGGCACAGATGCCAATGTTGGGTAGAGGATCACTCTGTGGGATTAGAAACTGTGACATCAAATTATCAGCTATAACTACACTGAGGCACCTCAGCTGGCCACATATTTAAATCCCACATCAGGATCACCCATCCAACCCTTAGTGTCTATGATTGACCAGTGTGTTATCTTGAGAATAATTATAGTAAAACTGTTATAACACTGTTTGTTTATTGAGCTTTCTCAGTCAGTCAGGGCTTCCGGATATAGGTCTCAGACGTAGTATGCAGTGAGGCATGACCGTCCTGCAAATGTCGACTTCCATTTCCCCTATGCTACAACATGAAGGCATGTTTTTAATCAGTGATAACTGGTCTAATTTGAGCAAATATGCATCAAATTAGCCTACTAGGACCATTATATTTATCCTAATGAATATTTTCGAAACTCATAAGTTGAAAATACATGCAAGTCTGGTATGACTAGTTAAAAGATATTGCTTCAGCTGGGATCATATGGAGAGATGATAATCCACTACTCATAAATCCATAGTGTAGCCTGGGAGCGAGTCAGATGACCCATATCAGGAAGTCCCCATTTTTTTTTTTTTTTTTCTTTGAGAGAGAGAGCGAGAGATGGATATAAACATCCTCCTCACCTTCAACAGTTAATTGTGCTAGGACAGACAATTCCTCTGTGTAACGTTGAAAAGCAAATATGACAAACATGGATGACCAAGAGTTTGGCATTCACCAGAACACTCTAGTCCTTAATCGCTGTGTGGGATTTTAAAATATATTGCTTTTTTCAGATTTGAATGGACAGCAATTTTGATTAACGATAGTTTAGACTTTACAGTACTACAAATGGAGGACTGCTTGACTAGTTCTGTTTCACAAAATAACTGGATAGCCTTTGTACATAAAGGAAGACTCCTTTCATTTTGTGCCCAGACAGACTGTTGCGAGGTCTGGCATGGAATGAATTAAATGCACTGGTCCTTAATGAAAAACACTACCGGTACCTCACACCCCAATCTTAATACATTAATGTCTTATCAACACTGCCCAATTTTATATGTTTCTGTAAGATCTTACTAATACCGTCTTCCATTTACACGAGCATTCATGCACCAATCGAGGAAATTCCTTCTGTTTTGAATGAAGACAGGCTTTTTCGATGGCTAAGCCAAAGGTGGTCAAAAATATTTTGATGTCAACGCTGTGCAGACATGGTGGGGTCAGCTTGTTCCATAACAGAGGATATAGTTACGAACTGCTATCAGAGCTCCAACCATTGCCAAACAGTTCATCCCCCCGACAAGCAGATTAGTTTGAGTGCACAGACGTAGTTACTGTGTGTCATATAGCTGTTTATTATTGAACGCGAAATTTGATTGATGGAAGTATAAGACCGTATTGCGATAAAATACAATGGGGAGCATTCATAGGATATTAATTTATTAAGATTGGGAGGTTTTAATTTGCCGAATTTGAAACTTTGACCTAAAAAATAGTCATCTAAACAAGTTGTATTCAGTCACTCATTTCAGAGCCTGTTTGAGGAATCTGAAATCAGGTGACATTGAAACAGTATTTACTTACATATTCCTACGAAGTAGGCTACAGATCGCAAATTGTCCGGTAATGAGTGAGTCAGTCAGGCAGTCCATCCGAATCCTTTCGTCGGCAAAATAAGGAGAACCGTTGACATTAGAACCTTGATTTTTGGCATGAACGAGCATTAGGGCATTGTTACCAGCAAGTTCTGATCTGAAATAATTCTGATTAAAATTGGATTTATAATTAACACTTCAGTATATTGTTATAGATCATACGGAGAAAAGTCCGATCATTTAAGCGAGGGAAACATGACACCATGGAATTTGGGAACAGCCCTGGCATGCCTGGTGCTCTCTCGCTGTTGGATTCAACCGCAGATCTGAGGACAGCGACTCAATACAGCTGAGCGAACTATTTATAGACGTTTAACTCCGAGTCTATTCAACTGCTTGATGTACCAGGGCCGGATCACTAAATGACCAGAACATTCACCAATATACTTTCATTTTTTGTGGCACGAATAAATACCCAGAATATAATCTTGCTCAATCTCACAAAAGGCATGTTATAAAGAGAATCTGTGGCTGTTATGGAAGGTTGTACATGTACCATATTATGATGAAACGTACCGTAGGGGAGGGTCACATCATATCTCAATGAAAATACGATCGAGTCCTAATGCCTACTCTACTTCGTAGGTCCAGTGACGTTAGTCACACTGCTCATGTTTGAACTGATGAACGTTAAAAAATATGCCAAGAACTATTGCTCCTGAAGATTTTATGGTTTGCCAAACTGTTGGTCATTAACCAAAATATAGGGGCAGCTAATCTGGGTTGTTGTGATGTAAATTCATGTTGTTGTGCAGGACAGATTGCTTGTGTTTAGACTAATAATCAGTAGTAATTATGGATTGAAGAGCAGTGAGTAAATATTTTATACACTGAGCAGTATTTTTGCAAATTAAACAAAATAAATCAAGTCATTGTTTTTGTTGTTCCTTTGTTCTTGATGAAGATTAACGGTATTGGTGACATGAGAAATTTGGGATCATCCTAAGTTTTAGAGAGATTAGTTGTTTTTTACCCCTCGGCCAACTTTGGCCTAGGGGTATTGTCATCATGTACGGCTGTCCGTCCGTTACCGCGATATCTACAGAACCGTTTCATGCATGGCAACCAAACTTGTTACATCTATTTATCTTCACGTAAATCAAAAGCCTATCGAAAATGAGTCATCTCGGACAATATTGTGATAATTTCAGAACCGTTCCATATACAACATCCTAACGTGATACAGCTGTTTCTCTTGACCTGAACTAGATGCCTATCAGTAATTATAATAAACAAAATTTATTCACAACATGATTTGTAGTTTTACTTTTTTGTTTTGCTAACAACCTAACCTAACAACACTTTTTAGTTGCCACACGTCATTTTATATTCCCACCGCTTAAATGTTTCCCCAAATTTGGCTCTCTTCTAATGATTTCCATTTCAGCAATTTTAGTTGTGTTTACCAAGATATGACAAACGTATATCTATAGTGTATGTATTTATTCCAGAAACAAATTAATTTAAGGGGAGGAAAACTTTTTTTTTTTCAAAGAAAGTACACTTACAATACCAGGGGTAAATATTTCTTCCCACAAGCCAATCAATTGGTAGAGACACCCTTACATTATAATAGCTCGGGTTCAGAGCCGAGGGTTTTCGATAGCGCAGCTTCATGTTTTACAGGGTTCTTATTGTCATGGAAAATCCTGGAATTTTGTTGAAGATCCTAGATAACTTCCCAGTTGAGCTTCATACATTTCATGAATTCTAGCTCATTGGTTCATTTCATTCTTTCTTTTTATCAAGTGTAAAGCTCAAAAAAGGGATCTAAATGATGTCTGTGGATGTCTGCATCTCTGTATCAAAAAGTTAAAGTTTTCGGATTTCGACATTTTTTCCTGTCCAGAGCCCCGGTCTCACCCCGAGTCTCCTGAACTAAGTCTAAGCCCTGCTTTTGTAAGAAAAATGTGGCACTTCACACAAAAATTATACTTTAAGGGTACTGAGCCCTCCTACACACTCTTTTACACATCCTCTAGAACTTTTTATACAGCTACAAGTATTGCCTTATAGCTATGGTAATCTATATATTTCTTGAAAGAACATTTGAATTTTGTTAAAGATTGCAAATATATAAATTTGTTTACTGTAAACCAGTAGATTGTGAAGAGTTTCAGATTTAAAAATAATTTAATTCAAATTTTTTAAATGCTATTTTCAATATGAAGCTGCGCATCTGAAAACCCCTCAGCTCTGGGCGCCAGCCATTCATAATGTATTCAGTTTGAACCATACCACTTTGAAGACGTAAGGAACACCAAGCAGTCAAGTGACAAATATACAGATTATCAAAAATTTTGCAATCAGAAATGGCCGCAAAGGTTTCCGTCCAATCAGAGAAACCGGCAGTCAATACTTATCTCTTGATGTATCGATGATGTATACCAAGAATCATACTGAACACTTGAACAGTATCAAAGGATATATAGATCAGGAATGATTTTACATAAATTAAAAATGGCTGCCAAGGTTTCCATCCAATCAGAGAAAACGGTTCTGTCATTCATTTGTAATCTCTTGGTGTATTGATGATGTATACAAAGTCTTGTATCAAACACTTGAACAATACCAGAGGTATAGATTTTGCATAAATTAAAAATGGCAATCAAGTTCTCCACCTAATCAGAGAAACTGGTTGTCATTGATTATAAGTTTCTTGATGTATCAATGATTTATAGTTTCATATGAAGCACTTGAACGGTATCAGAGATAGAGATCATTAATGATTTTGCATAAATTAAAGATGGCCGGCCATTCTTCCCGCCACTCAGAGGAACTAATGTGGTTATTCATTGCAAGTCTCTTGATACATTGATGCTGTTTTCCAAGTTTCGTATAGAACACTTAAATGGTATCAGAGAAATACATCATTAAAGATTCTGCATAAATTAAAGATGGCCACCAAGGCTTTCACCCAATCAGGGAAACTGGTTTGGTCATTCCTTTAAAGTTTCTTGATGTATCGATCTATACCAAGTTTCAAACGGAACAGAAAAATGGTTTCCGAGATACACAAGATTAATGGTTTCGCATAAATTAAAGATGGCCGCCAAAGTTTCCACCCAATCGGGTCCAGATTCAATAGGGTTCTGGGTCACGAGCATATGGATGTGCACAGCAAGTTTGATGACGAGAAAGCTGTGACGGATGGATGTACATGACAATACCCTTCGGCCAAGGGGTAAAAAAGTATTCAACTTAATATCATAACTTACTTCATCATTTCCTGTAGAAAACAACTCCAACAGGAAATCGGAGCCTCATTCTATTGACATTTAATTGAATTTTACCAAATCGAGCCACTCAGTTTTGAAGTAGAGTTCAATTTAAATTTCAATAAAATAAGTGGACCAAAATTGACAAAACTGAGACATGGATTTCCTGTTGAAGTTGTCTCCTACAGGAAACGATGAGGTAAATTACTATAAGTTGAATAGTTTTTCGAAAGAAGCCATTTAAAAATGCTCATTTTTTTCTTAATTTGAAAGTCTTCACAACCTACAGATTTAGTGAACAAATTTATTTATTTGAAATCCTGTGGAAATGTGCTTTCAAAAAATATATACATTACCACAGCTAAGTTTCAGCTGTATAAAGACAAATTCTAGTGGGTATGTAAAAGTTTCTGCAGTATCCTTAACACAAAATATAGTTAGGTTATTGAACCAAGATTGATTTGAAATTAAGGAGTCCTATTATTGTTCCAAGAGCAAATCCACACTATGAATGCCTCAAATATACCAAAGTCGGCTATTGCACATTTTCAATCACTCATAAATCCAGATGCTGAACTTCATGCTCGAAGACTTAATGGACTGTAAACTAAAATAAAGAAAAATATTTATTTGCAGGTTTTGGATTGAAAAAAAAAGAGCTTCAACACCTACAAAAAGACTTCCCATATAAAGTTCACATATCCTTTATGAAAGATTTCCCCCCCCCCCCCACAAAAAACTTGAATACACCCTTGGGTCTATCTTAACAGATCACATTTCCATACACTGTTGTGAATTGATAGGACAAGAAGTTACTGGTTGTCAAACAAAGTGCAAGTGGGGAAAGATGGAAGGCAAACTGAATACAAGAACACTAAGTAAATTTAGTAAGATTTATTACACAACGGTCTACAAACACTGCATTCTGTACAATCCTATATACAAGGCTAACAAGTATGTATATATGCTATACAAGATTATTCACAACCATTGTTGAAGAGGATACAAAACATTAAACATTGATAAATATATATTCATGAATGAGGTAATATATGTACAGGAGGCATCCTGGTGATCTATAGAACATTGCTCAATAAGTCTCCTACCAAAGCATCTATTCACTTATACAACAAGCACTGGTTTACCTATTGTGAAATGTGCAAATAATGCAGGTGACCTATTTACATGTGCGCATATGAAGTACAAGGCAACCTGGTGGCGACACATCTACACAACAATACACGAGGCACCTGTGAGTTTTCCAGCTGTATAAACATGTTAATGCAGGAGGTGAAACAACCTGGCGACCTAATCTTCTACGTGTGCGAATAATGCGGCAGGCACCTCGGTGAATTATCTACATGTGCGAATCTATCTAGTGGTACAAATATAATGCAGGAGGCACTCTGGTGACCCAACCAAGATGTGGAAAGCTAATCTGATCTTTGCGCAAAATTCAAGTTAATCCTTCAACTATGCAGCCGTGCCGATACCACAGACAGGCACAATGACGTGTGCTTTGACAGTGGTTCATTTATTCACTCACTCTTATATCTCTTTAACATGTGCCAGGTTTTTTAACTTTTAAGCCTAGTGGCCCTTTCGTGGAATTATAGAATAATTTAATTCACATAAATCATATTTACACCAGTTTTCAATAGTTAAACAACCCGCCCCATGTTAAAGAGATAGGAGAGTGAGTGAATGAATGAATCGCTGTCAAAGCATGTCTCAATGCATCTGTTTTGCTATAAGCGCAGCTATATTGTTAAAGGAATAACTTGTTTTGTGCAAAGACTGGATTCAGGCATCACCGTGGTGACCCATCTACATTGTGCTAACATATTCGAGTAGGCACCCTGGTGACAAATATATACATATATATTCTGTACATGCGCTCAATATATAAGGCCGGGGAGTGCATCATTTGCTGTTTGTATATATAGGACGGAAATGAAGGGCCGTTTGACGTGTGTCATCACACACATAGAATAAGGACGGAGTTTTTTGTTCCGGCTGAAAACCTTGCTGTAGGGACGGAGGTAAGGGCTAAAGGCAGCGCCATCTGTTGGGGTCCATCACAGACCTACAGACGTACGCCATTGTATGGTGTAAGAAAATAGTAAAAATTATTCACAAACACTGTACGTCTAGCTCACGGTACATCTTCTCTACTACATCGTTACGTTACTGTCACAACACGTTAAGTCTCTTCTCTGAGACGGAGAAGAAAAAGATACGACCGAAGTATTAAAGGGGAGAAAAAATGACCGTATATTTCAGAAAAATATTAAATTTTAAATAGAGAATTGATGATAATGGGAACCGCTTCATTTCCAGTACTGTGTGTCTAGGTTACATATATCACAAAAGCTGCTTTGATATGTACATAGTGGTGTGTGAAGGCAAACCCTGCTCACTGGTGGACCCATCATACAGAAAATTTCTTTAATATTAACTTCAACATTTCACTGATTGGTGCATCACGGGGCATTTATCACAGCTAATAAATAATGCACAGAAAATACAGGTTGAAGAAAATGAAATACTTGCGACTTCATGTAAGTGGTTACAAAGATGATATTTGTCAAGACTTGTTCAGGAACTTCAATGTATCATGATCCAATTAGGTTCACACAGCCTTTTGCTACTTTCACATACCATTACTGAATGAAAGACAACCCAAACCAACACATGAGCCAATAAAATTAGCTCTATTTTGAAGAAGTCTCACAATGCATTGAAATAATGAAGACTGTGTGATATCTTGATAGATACCCAATATACAGGCAGCTACAAACCCAGTACATGTGTCGGTCAAAGAATTCCTCAACAAGTGTCATTCATACAAGATTTGCAATAAGCAAGCCCCTCTCTAACAATTAACCATAGCAGGTTGAAATTAGTTTCACTTCTCAACTTGGCTGCTGCTTTCAGTTTTGTGACAGTGCAAAGTAGATAAAAATCTATTGTGATTCTCTATATACAAAATAATGAAGTATGCAAATTTACAAAGCCGATATATGTAAATATTTATAGGATATATAACTCAATAAGAGAATTCAAATGACATTTCATATAGCACAAATCTAAGTAATTTACACTTATGTACACATTTCACAGTGACGCATCACAGATAGTGAGCAATTCTCATTGATGAGGAATTTGATTGGATGATTATGATCCAAAGAGGTTCTGTCACTATCTGCGCCTCATGTCACAAGGTGAATATCACAGAAATCTTGTCATACATAAACACATACAGTATGGAGATATTGCAGGGAAATTGATCGCCTCGAATTAAGGTCAACTGCATCTGACACAAATAATTCTTGCATTTATATAGCAAATCACAAATCTTAAATAATTTAATTTTTAATTTTAAAACTGAAATATATAATTGTCTCCCTCATTAAATAAGAGGAAGTCACAAGAATTATTTCTTTTTCTTCCCAGCTGGACTCTTCTTTCCCTTTGCACTGCCCTTCTTGCCTTTGGGAGATTTCATTTCCAGTTCTGCTTTCATCGCAGCCTCCTGAGCCAACATCTCTTCCTGTTTTCTCCTCTCTCCCTCCAGGTGGCGCTGACGAATGGCTTCTCTCGGAGCATTCACAGCCTCACGGGCAGCATCCAGTGTGGCCTTCAGATTGGGACAGATTGAGAAAGTAAAGGATTAAAGCTCCATGCTCTATCATACAACAATCATTGACACGGTGTGGATTTGAAGGTGTCGATACTTACTAAAAGTTGATCACAGTTAACATGCAGTATCTGGAGAGAGATCTATAACATGCAAAATTCCAGGTTTTGTTTCTTTTTTTTTTTTTTAAATGGTGACAGTTTTACTGAGAAAATTAGCATTCTGATTGTACATGTAAGTCAGTTCTGTCACCTAAAATTGACAGATGTTCATTCAATTCAATATATTTAAATCATTTTGTAATGTCAAAAATATATATTTTGTTCAGTTTGAGCAAAACCAGGAACCTTGTAGATTACATAATGATTAGATCAAAATAAATCAGTCAACAGTGTGAAATGGAATTACAATGATATAGTGATACAGTGATGGTGTTCTGTCAGAAGCAGGGTGGGACAGGACATTGGTCACAGATGAGATAATGCACTGGTCAATGTGAACATTGGACAGACAGGACAGGACAAGGGACACCTGGGAGAATATATGAATCAAGATGCAAAGATGGACAGACATGGCAATGGACAGACAGGACAATGAACAGACAGGACAATGGACAGACAGGACAATGGGCAAGACCAGACATTCAACATGGAAGGGTACGGCATCATGAGTATGCATGATGCCACATAATTAACATGGGTAAAATGGATGCAAATACTGTGATCATCATAAGACAACAGGTACTGGTGAGACAATGACCACGATACAAGCAGATACAGGTGATGAGATGCAGATATTATAATGAATGTATGGCAGCAGTACCAATAAGGATGCAGACATTATAATGAATATATATATGGCAGCAGTACCAATAAGGACATGCTAAAATGATGCAAATTCTAATGATGGGTAAAAGAAATGCTAGCATTCCAACATATTTGAACACAAAAGACGACTAAAACCAAAGATTTCAGTGGACAGGTTGATTGGTTGTTGAGAAGCCACCTTATAGTGAAGATGTAGATATTCAACCAACATGGTCACGTGTCTGATTGAGGCTGGTGTGTGTCACGAGGGCATGCAGAGAGTGATGGTGATGGGGCATGGGCTGGGGTCAGTGGTGGTAATGAGGTGTCAATAGGGGCCCTGGGTTGATAATGAGTGGAGTCGTGGATTTGTTGCACAGCCACAGAAGGGTCCATGGCAGGAGCTGGTTGGAGAGATTTCTGGATCAGTTTCTGCCGACACAGCTGTCTGGCTAGATGGACGGCAGCTCTACACCTGTCCAAGTTGGCCTGGGAAAGAGAATTGTTCAGAGAGAGAAGTGACATGATCTATGAGAATGGATGTTTGGAGAAATTAAGAATGAGAAACCTATAAAAAAAAAATGTAATATTATGTCAGAGTTATTTCCCTTCCTCCATAATTAGTTCTGAATACTTTTGTCATCCAGGATATATTGTCCGAGCTATTATACATGGATGTATCTACCCAGAATCCAGGACATTTTCCCCTGTGGGCATTTCCCTCTGTGGACATTTCCCCCTGTGGATAAATTCCATCTTTCTACATATTCTTAGCTGTTGATCTTTCAACCGAATGATAAACTAGCACGATTGTGATCTCTTTACCCTTAGCATCTGGTAGCTTGAGCCGCGCCTACGTACAATCGTCACTTTCGCTCAAGTATGAATAGTTCGATCGCGCTGATCAACTGTATTTATGGAACAATATCCGCTGCCAAAGAAAGGGGGAAATGTTTGCAGGGAGAAATGTCTGTGCCCGATCTACCCCTAGACTGGACCATGAAGTGATCTCCCTTCATGTGCCTACTGTCTTGTTGCCGCACAATTTTCCGCTGTTCGCCTAGCTATGATGATCTGTACACATGAACAAATGTCTGTCAAACAGTGTGGACTTGTCAAAGAAAATTTGGTCGTGTGTCCCCTGTTTTATATAGCTGGAACCGTCATATGGCCATGGATTCATTGTGAACCATCAACAACCTACATTCCCCTCCCTTCTCCCTCTCTCACGGGATGCACTATGTAGTCACCATGTCACTCTTGCCCTTCCACCGCCCTCCATGCCCACTTCATTTAAGTGTAGGCCTATATAATACTCACCTGTAACTCCTCACAGTCTTCGAGTTGTTTCTGTTTGGCGAGGTTACGGTTCTGTTTGTCCTGTTCTCTCCATTTCTCCACGCGTTCACGGAATGCCCTATATTCTTGTATCTCCTTCTGTCTCTCCTCTATCTGTCTCTGCATCTCGGCGTCGTCCATATAACGGGGCTCACCACTAGCTTTCCTGTTAATACACACACCACTCACATTATTGAGCCATATATACAAGATCTATATTATCCAATGAAAATTTCTTCAAATTCCAGCAGGAGACCTGCAAAGGATTTACTACAACAAATGGAGGTTTTTTTATTTTATGGGATTTTGAGCAGAAATGTACAACTCACTAATTATAGCAACAGAAAATGATGCAGCATGGGGACAATACTTTCTAAGTTCAGAGATGTGGAATGAGCGTTATCCTAAAACTAAAACTAAATTAAATTCCTGTCTGAAATAAACCAAACAAACATGTTTTATGGAATTTCAGACTTTCATGTATTTTTGGGTCATACATTTTATGAAGTTTCCACAAGTACAACTGATGCTAATGAGTTTTAAACAGTCCTTTCAAACAACAAGGTTTTTAGCTGAAAGTCTGTCAGCACGACTTTCCAAATAGTATTACTATCTGAGCAGGTAACAAAACAGTCAATCATCGTGGATATAACATTTTACATCAGGATTACAACAATGACATAATTTATGCAGCCTGAAGACATGGCAGTGTGAAACATCACAGGACCTAAGAAGTAGGACAGTCATTAGGACTCCGACGCAAACTGAACTCTTGGAAATCCCCAGCCCCCACCCGCCTGCCCAAGTCAGAATCACCAGTGACTATCATCAAAAATCACCAGAAATTTTCATCAAAAGCAGGTCAGCTCAGAACAGTCCCCTAATGCACCTTCATGCCAAAAATCAAGGTTCTGATGTCAATGGTTCTCCTTATTTTGCTGACGAAAGGATTCGGATGGACTGACTCACTCATTACCGGACAATTTGCAAATGAGACAATATATCACAAATCCAGCCTGGTCTCCAGGTTGACTGTCACAGTACCTTAAGAATGGAGTAATGTCTATGGGCTGTAAAATCTCCTTCGGTGTCGGGGCAGGAGGCGGTTCCAAGGTAAGCACGCCCTCGGTCTCAGGCTGGTCTATACTGGAGAGGGGTGTAACCGGAGGGAGGGGCTGGAGGGTGTCCTGAACCTCTGTCCCATCTGTATATTTCTCCTCCTCTGGTTTACTCTCCCCCTCCCCCTCCTCTCCATCAGGCTGTAACTTCACCATATGTGTGTTCAAGTACTTCATCCTGGACTGTAATGCCTACAAGAGTACAATGTTATACATGCTACAGAGATGGTAATAAGAATGATTATCATTTGATCTTTCATTCAAGGATCTATCATTTTAGGCCTCATGTCTAAGACTCATCGTTGTACCCAGACAGACTATTCTTCTCTCTCTCCCTCTCAGCACCTCCTACATGACAAGGTCATCCAGCCTCAAAGAAATACATCTCAGAAAAAAATAGTTGTTAATAATATATTAATATGAAGAGTAACGGTACACGTGTCGAGTCCCATCAAGCTTCACGTCAGGGCATAAATCACTGTCAATCAAAATGTTTGTTTGGCTGTTCGTGGGTTGTTAGGAGCTTGTTCCTTTCACCTCATGCTTACCGAAGGTTATGGGCATGGTGCTTGTCATCGAGAATAGTGTTGTCACATCATGCGAATATTCGACATTCGACATCATGAAATGCCATGTTGTGCATGCTCGGCTGCCATTCTCAATTTTAATTAGCCGGCCCGACAGGCCGACAGCAAAGTATAATCCATTAGAAAGGGGTGAACAACCCAATGGCCATAAAGTCAGTGTTATTGTAGATTCACTAGCTGATATTCACTATCGAAGGATATAGAACATACAGAATGGATTTCCTAAGGTAATGTGCTCTCTATGTCAAGGTTTGGAGCAAACAACCCGACCGTGTCTCAGATTAGAGAATTTGGTACAAGCAATACACCAATGTTGTATAGTCTGTCCAGATAAGCAGGAGACCTTTTTAATACAAGGTCTTACAACCTCTCCTTGTCATTCATTTGAACAATTCTCAACATTTATAGGACACTACACTGAACAAATTGAGTTACCTTGGCAGCTCTGCCTGGCTCGGCATCCTCCCAGGCTTTCTTCATAGCCCTGATCTCATCAGCCCTCTCCGTGTCCTTCTTCACCTCCACATCATCCTGTATAGTACCAAACACAGATCTTCACTTGTCAACTCCTACATACATTCATCATACGACCATTGAGGTTAACAACTGACAGATATCACTTCATCATTCCAGATATACTAACCAGTATCGACAATGAAAGCTTCTGCTATAATTTGAAAACCATACATATGGTAGACCAAAATCAATATTCAATCAACCCAATTCATGCGAAGAAATAATAAATTATATGCATGATTTTGTACCATTTTCCAGATTCCTGTTTAAATAAATTTGATTACACCTAGACTTCACTTCCGGTGATTAAATTATTACAGGGATTACTACAGGCTACTGAAAATAAACCATTCATGTAGACGATTGTCTGACTTACCACACTACTGGCATCACTGACTATTCTAAGAGTCCAGTTAGGTTTAGAATGATCAAACTGCTGTGAGGGAGGTCGTGATCCCTTCTGATCCTTCTCTTTACCTCCCTTATCCTTGGCCCCCTTGGCCGGTTTGGAACTTTTACTGGTTGTCGCCGATGTCTTCTCATTACGGGTCGGTGATGGGGCACGCTCTTTGTATGCAACTGCAAGGTTAAATTATACTTTTTTCAATTCCAATTCATAGTCAACCAAGAAATCCAAATACTACAATTATCTAGCCACAATTCAGTTGTACAAACTTGTAGACTGGTGCTATCGGATAGCGAGGGGGTCCAGATAGCGACGATTCGTCATATTTTTCCTGTCCCTTCTAAAACGAATGACATCAAACTTCATGTGAGCTTAGATGATGATGTTGTTTGTGATTTGACATTTTATTTCTGCTCTCCGTCACCTCCATTTAGAATGATCATAGCAGACGACACTGCATTTATAAATACATTGTCAAGACATAAACAATCTTTTAAAAGATTCAAAACTGACAGGTAAGCCAAAATAATTACAAAAATTACATTTTTCTAGTAGTTTTGTTATCCAAACATGTTTTACAAAGAAATGGTGTCTCTTCACGAAATACGTTTTATAATGAACTTTCCAATTTGGGTTGACCAATGCAGAGTCCCCTGCCTACACTATTTCTAGGCTAATTATCTCCCTTGTTTCAGTCAGAAGCATGCTGTACATGGTTTTGTGGTCAGCATGATCATGTCTGTAGAATGATCATTTAATTTCTGAATTTTTTCACAAAATCAGACTATGGAAACTATGCACCATTGGTGTGTACAAATGGCTAGAAGGTGCCAAAATAGCAAGAATCGTGTAAATCTGGTAACAAATCTTCAAAAAAACAAATGCAAGCATGGGAAGGTTCAAACAATATAGAAAATATTTGAAAACAATCACAGATGTTTCTTCATTTCATTGAAGACTTGGGTCCAGGGATTGATTAATTTTTATGATGAATGGAAAATGTTCGACCTTTGAGCTCATTCTTCTCCATCTCCTTGAGCATCTGTACGAACGTCCAGGAACTCTCAGATAAAGGCCAGCTATTTCTCAACACCACAGCCTGTACTATGTACTTGTGGGGCTACAAAGCGAGATAAATACTCCCATAATGAGAAACATGTCAAAAATCTGTAGTTCAATGAATGAATCAATCAACATAACTGAAATTATATTTGACTTTCATACTCCAATTAATTTTCCGTATAACCAATGTGTAAAACAGCAACACATATGAAACTAACACTTTGACAAAATTTATATAAATGACTATAGATATGGTAATATCTCTAATAATTCAAACCCCCTAGTCAAATTCAATCACCTCCAATTTTGGGGACAAATTCAATTGATGGCTCTAATAAATTTAATCACCCACTAAAATCATTGAAACAAGGAAGAAACCATTAATTATATGCATGATTTTGAACAATTTTTTCAACTTCCTGTTCTAAAAAAATTGATCACCCCCAAATTTATGGTGGGATATTTCACTTCCTGTGATTGCATTATTCGAGGGATTGTCGTAATTTGTATTTAATTGTGCAGCAAGATACCATATAAGACACCACGATAAAAATGAAATCTTTTAGCTTCACACGTACAACTGCATCATTTATTTAGTGTTGTATCAATGCTTTTATCGGATGGCTAAAAAAAAAAAAAAAAAAATCTCAGCCATGATTTTATTCAGTCTCTACATTTTGCAAGAACGAGTTGTTTCATATTGTCTTCTTTTATTTGCAGGAAATAGTACTGTTGAGCTCAAAGCTTCATTTCATGCAAATTATATTATTTAACTGCATGTCAACTAAAAAACTAAACTTTTGTTAACAAAAAACTAAATTTAAAAAAAAAACTCCTTCCCTAATCATTTTACCCGTTAATTTACCCGCTCCGACTTTACTAACAATTACAGAAGTGTCCAACAAACGACATGTACATAGTATACAGATTCCCCATACCTTCAGATCCTTCTCATCATATGCAAAGCCAGATACTAACTCAGACAGTGGACTGCTTCTCTGTAAGCAGAATTGTATTTATAAGCGTTCACCAAACGTCACACAAAGAAAAGACAGACCCAAGACCACCAAACTCACCGTAACTCAAACTCACAGCATACATAAAACACCCAACCATATGAATTCCATTCAAAAATGTAAATTATGTGTGAAAAAGAAAGCATAATATTCCTTAACCAAACAAACGCAAACCAAATTTATTTACAAGAAAGGTAAAAGAGCTTTTATAAAGAGAAAGGACATCCACTAAAACCAAATCGATTTGAAGGCAAAGAAAAAGAATATTTTCTAAAATTAATTCTACAAACATATCCAGGCGACTGAAGAAAACTATAGCTACTGTCAAGGAGGTAATTTGGAAGATGGAGACAAGATCCCTGTATACTTACCGACGCTCTTCCCTCCTGACTTTTAGCAGAACCGGCTCGCTTCCCCTTGACACTCTGCTGACTCGAGGAGCCCGTCAATTTGCCTTTGTTCGCTGGAAATAGTAAGGGTGTATATGCTAACAACTGAAAATGACCTCAAAAAATTGGTTTAACTCCAATCCATTGATCTACAGATCTAACTGACAATTCAAAACTGTTTTATCACAAATTTGGAAGCACAAGTTTAGTCAAATATATATTAACCTAGGTCCTATCCTTTTGGTGATGGCTGCATCTGAAAGTGTGCTATGATGTAAGCTTTCAAAATATAAAGGGTTGTGGGTAATGTAGGGTGGAGGTCAGAGTAATTTTGACTAGATCTGATTTTAACTGGAGAAGTGGTTCTAGGCAGTGGATGCGTTGAAGGTGGACATACATGCGAGTGGGAATTATGTAAATGTCTCCAAAATTGGGCTCGAAAATAAGTGAATCAAAAAACATTTTCAGTGGCAGTCAATATTGCTACTCACAGGCTCTGGAGCTGGTTCTCTTACTCTCCTCTGGTTTCTTCTCCTCTTCTGGCTGGGCCTTCTCGTCCAGGTTAATATCCTTGAGGAAGATGAAGGCCGGCAGTACGGCATGTCCCTTCCCTATCGTACTGATCACCTCATCCTCATTGTCCAGCACCATCAGTTTGACATAGACGTCAGGTTTAGAGGTGTTCACCTGTAGACTGGCCAGATGTTCCTCACTCACTTTTACTGAGTACCTGTATAGCATTATACAAACACAGCTTATGGTAACTGAAGTCTACAGAATATTACCAACGGTTCACCTTTTAGAGCGGTCACATCGTTATATGGGTATTTTTTGTTATGTTGCCATGGAAACCACGAAAATCAACTAAATGTGCCCAATTTCAATAGGCTTGTACTTCACCACCCAACAATGCATTTAGAGCGGCCACGTCGTTCAGCCAGCCAGCCGGACAGCCGTACAGCGTGACGACATGATCCCATCCGGCATATATGCCGATGGGATAAAAATGAATCAATTTTTTTTTTAACAATTATTTTTTGTTGCAGGCAATGAAAATGGTTGTTGTGGCGATAAAAATATAATGTGAAACTAGGAATTCAATTCTTTTATTCTCTGCAGCACTTTTGATGTTTTTAGTACTCATATTTTATTTACAAAGCAATACATGAAGCTGCGCTATCGAAACCCCTCGGCTCTGAACCCCAGCTATTATAATGTAAGGGTGTCTCTACCAATTGATTGGCTTGTGGGAAGAAATATTTACCCCTTAAAGTGTACTTTCTTTGAAAAAAAAGAAAAGTTTTCCTCCCCTTAAATTAATTTGTTTCTGGAATAAATTGAAAGAGCTGTATCGGTGTCTCACCAAAACAACAGTACACATGGCTAGATAAATACAGTACATGTATACTTAATGGGACATGTATGTCATTTTCAAAAGAGATTTGCAAGCATTCTTTGCATTGTCTAAGAAAATAAATCAATAAATCAGTCATCCAATCAATAAATAAATGTGATAGTATACTAACATGATATAGAAATAATATGCAAACTTAACATAGGAATTAGTGGATTTTGTTAGACAAGGGGCATACTTTCTGACACGACTCATTTTTGATAGGCATCTAGTGTCATTTTCAAAACAGATTTGCAGGCATTCTTCGCATTGTGTAAGAGAATAAATCAATAAATCAGTCATCCAATCAATAAATAAATGTGATAGTATACAAACATGATATAGAAATTATATGCAAACTTAACATAGGAATTAGTGGATTTTATTAGACAAGGGGTATAACTCTGCAAAATACTTTCTGACACGACTCATTTTCGATAGGCATCTAGTTCAGGTCAAGAGAAACAATTGTATCACGTTATGATGTTGTATATGGAACGGTTCTGAAATTATCACAATAAATCATAAATGGATTTTTATTTGTAAAAATGTGCATAACTCTGCAAAATATTGTCCGAGATGACTCCTTTTCGATAGGCTTCTGATTTACGTGAAGATAAATAGATGTAACAAGTTTGGTTGCCATGCATGAAATGGTTCTGTAGATATCGCGGTAACGGATTTTATTAGACAAGGGGCATAACTCTGCAAAATACTTTCTGACACGACTCATTTTCGATAGGCATCTAGTTTAGGTCAAGAGAAACAACTGTATCACGTTAGGATGTTGTATATGGAACAGTTCTGAAATTATCACAATAACAAATCATAAATGGATTTTTATTTGTAAAAAGGGGCATAACTCTGCAAAATATTGTCCGAGATGACTCATTTTCGATAGGCTTCTGATTTACGTGAAGATAAATAGATGTAACAAGTTTGGTTGCCATGCATGAAACGGTTCTTTAGATATCGCGGTAACGGACGGACGGACGTACGTACGGACGTACGTACGGACAGCCGTACATGATGACGACAATACCCCTAGGCCAAATTTGGCCGAGGGGTAAAAAAGCAGTCTGGAAGAGTTTAGAGAGATTAATGTCATACCAAAAAAAACAACATTATTTTATGGTATTTAGGGCTAAAGGGGCAGTGACAGCTTTGGCAGTTTATCCTGAGAGAATGTATTATTTATCTTCCTCACTCCCAAATCAATTATGGCTAATCATATTCTGGGGTCAAAGACTACTCACCTAAATATAATATCTTTGTTATTAGGTAAGTAGTAGTCTCTGATCTCCTTCATTTGGAAGCTGCTGTTAACCTCGGGTCTGGCTGGAGCAGGGAGGGGACTCAACGAACCAATCAGACGCATTCGCCACCTGTTAGCCATCATTGCTAGATCTGTGGTCCGGGCCTCCGCAACAAACGTGTAACCTCTCTGTAATCAAGGTAACATATCCTGGTTTATACAGTCAAACCTGCTCTTTCCACCAACTTTATTGGGCAACCACCTAGCTAATGAGACCATTCATTAGGTTTCCCCTAGCCGAGTTCTTAGAACGGGTTTGAATGTGCCAAAGGTAATATCAACATGATAACATAAGGCAAGCAACAGAAGGATTGAGAGGCAGTGACATAGTTGGCTTTTTCATGCAACCCAGGTTTAAATTTTGCTCTTGCAGTACTCAAATGGCACATTAGTGTACTGAAACTGTGGGTCCAGAAACCATCCATAATGAACAACAGATATTCCGATCAATATAAATGCAGCAAACTGCCATAGGTATTTGTTATACTAGGCTAGGCTACAAACCATATTTCGGTGTTGTGGTTAGAAGAGTTACATAGACATAGAGTGTGTACAGTGAACTGACCCTGTTTCTCTTGTAGACGTAAGGTGCGACCTTCTGGAAGACACGTGGTATCTCCTCCCCGGTGTCATTGTTCACCACTCTCAGCATACATGTGTTAATTGGTACGTACATCTTTGGTACAGCCAACATCTCTTCTTGCACATGAAATATTTCCCTAAGAAAAAGACCAAGTCTAAATGTACTCCCATATTTCTGACTTTCAGTCTGAAGTCTCATTACCAAAACCTAATATAAGTTTATAATGACTCTTGTCAGGTCGCTATTTTGCACTGGACTTTGAAGGGAGTGTGAGTGGAGGATGCAGGGTATTATGACTAAGTTTGTAAAGACACTGTGGTGCAAATTACCAACCAGTAACGATAATCTAGGTCATAATGTATGTTATTCACAGTGCCATGTTGATCGAGTAAACATGAAATATGGCCCAGTTTTCTGCAGTGTTTCTGGTGAATTCCAGGTCTTCAGGTCTGCCATCAGCAGATGTCATTGAGGATTCTTGGTGAGGAGGCAGAGAATACAGGATACCAAGATAAGGCTAGTCTCCTCGTTTTCTACCTGTTCAAAGGCCATATTGGCAAAACTGTTTAGACACAGTGGATTTGCCCCTTCACAGTTGTCGATAATGCATCGCCCCTTGGACAGCTGGACATTGGGTATGTTTTGTGCAAGGCAAATACTGTTTTGCCAGGTTAGTGAATTTGGTAAAGTTCATTGTATACTTATATATGTGGATTCATTTCTGGATATCAATATAATATACCCTGCAGTTATTATGGTTAAAGATAACATAAATTTAATACAGACCGTTGGTCGTATTTGTAGAATATTATTTTGTATCCAAGCCGACAATTGCCTGTGCAATATGAGCTGTGAATTAATATTGTATATATTGGGTCTGTGATAAAATACTACGCTTGTTATGCTCAGCTGATATGGTGGTTTTTATGGGGTTCCTTGTTTATATTTGCAGCACCTGTTTTACTGCTACCCTCCTTAATTCCCAATACATCCCCATGATCCCCACTAGTCAAAATAAAGTCTATGATTTTACCCGTATTCATCAGGGTTGTGATTCATAAAAGGATTCCACCCATCTGTTTACACACTGTTTCATTTTGATACACTTCCACTGCAATATCACATTGTGATGTTGTGCAACAATTTGAAAAGCAAGGTCTGGGCAGTACGCTTTACATTAGGACATTAGCTGGCATTATAATAGATATGTCACTCTGAATGCGGATATGTCCATACACAACATATCTCAATGACACTGGTAAAGTATAATGTTATAGTGATGTGACAGGTGACATCGTGGGTAATAGAAATTAGAAATGTCTCCTAACCTGAACACGACAAACCAGGTGTTGGGAGGTTGGTCAGGGTAACTGCCCTGGTAATCCTCATACGAGATCTTGTTCCACTCATCTTTGTAGAATGGATATTTGGGCATCAGTTCTGGATCTGTCTTGAACAAATGTCTACAAAATAACAAACACTTTTTTACTGCAAATAACATGTTTTTGCCACATGTATTTGACATTCTGTGAAAATTCCGAAACCAACCCTTTCATTTTGAGCGAATAAATCTTTGTCTATATTGGACTAATGGATCTAATCCAGGGCCACCCATGAATTTTGATGGCTCGTCAACATATTGGCTAATAAATAGGATGTCTTGAAGACATCAATTGTTGCATGGTCAAACACTAGTTCCTCATTCCATTGTCAGCTGTCACTGTTTCTATTTCAATCAGCCCTAGATGCCATAGATGGGTTCCATACAGAGTCGAGTTTCAAACTGCAGTTCAGAGGACGCATGTAACAGGGAAATATGGTTACTCTTAGTTGTGTTAAACTCAAAGTAGATATATGGAAGTGGAGGATCTGGTTACAATGCTTTTCAGTATAAAAACTTTGCTCCCTACAATGATTTTTACATCACCTGAGCAGAGAGAATTATGTCCCTTGATGCTACAGGCCTAGAGCACCCAGTTATCCCCCCTGAAATGCTGACCACTCACCTGAATAGGTACCGCCCGTGGGTCTCTGCGTTAGGTTCTATTAATGACCAGGCTTTCTGCAGTTGTTCAAGGACTTTACTATGTTCCTCACTCCCTGTGAATGATGAGAAAGATATGTCTGTAGATGTACCCCTATTCCATGAAGCAAAAAATATTGCACATTTGATTGACATCTATTCATCCATCAGAATGGTGACTGGTTGATTTTTAGCTTCAAAAAAAGCTGTAAATTTCAATGGCTGGTGAATGAAGAACTGAAGAACTTTCTGATAATTATCCTTGATCACCTGCTGTCAATAGGACTATCCCCCGAGATCACACTCCTTAGCCACAAAAGGTGAGTGAGTGAGTGATATGATTTAACGTCGCTTTCAACAATATTTCAATCGTATCACGACTTTGGTTCCTATTCCTTTTCACACCCGGAAACCACACGGGTAGAGTTCTATTCCTTTTCACACCCGGGATGCAAAACTACACCATTGGCCATGTGACATTAAGCCAAGGTAAATGCCTACTTAGTAAACAGGTTACAGTTAGTGCGGAACGAGGTTCTGTCTGATCCAATGGTAATTGATTATGGTGTCCCTCAAGGCTCCATCTTGGGACCACTTCTGTTTACCCTTTACATAAACGATTTGCCATCATGTGTAAATAACAGTAAAGTAGTGTTATATGCTGATGACACGGCATTATTCTTTTCAGCTAGAACAACAACAGAGATTGAACTTGCTTTGTCCTCGGATCTTAACAATATCACAAGCTGGCTTATTGATAACAAACTGACACTTAATGTTTCAAAGACTTCATGTATGGTATTTGGCTCACAACACCGAGTTTCTAGAGATGGTGAGATCAGCCTAACTGTTAACAATGAAGTAATTCGCCAGACCGATTGTTTTAAATATCTAGGCTTATACTTTGACCCATTATTAAATTGGAAATCTCATGTCGAGTAAATGTGTAACAAAGTATCGTCACGACTAGGAGTGTTACAGAGAATCAGACGTTATGTGAGTGATGAAACGGCTAAGAAAATATTTCAAACTACTATCCAGCCTGTAATTGATTACGTTGATGTCGTTTGGGACAATGGTACCAAATGTAATGCAACCAGGGTACAAAAATTAATCTGTAGAGCTGGTAGAATCATATTGCAAGTTAAACCCAGAACGCTGAGTGAACATGTTTTAAGCACTTTAAATTGGAGTTACCTTACCAACAGAATTAATTACCACAAAGCTTGCATGATGTATAAATGTTTAAATGGATTAGTACCACAATATCTCACAAATAGGTATACTTATGTGAATGAAGTTCACAGATATGGAACAAGAGGGAGAGATAATGTAGTTCTACCTCGTTCCAATACGACATTTTTAGATAAATCTTTTAAATATTCTGCTGCCAAGATCTGGAATGTTTTACCATTAGATGTCCGCCATGCCACAACTTATGACAAATTCAAACGTTTTTATCGGAGGCAGTTGCTTAATCCATGATGAAATAGATCGATTTTAAGAGTGCATTGAGAGTGTTACAGAGAATCAGACGTTATGTGAGTGATGAAATGGCTAAGAAAATATTTCAAAATATTCCAGATCTTAGCAGTGTACTTTTAGTTTAGTTTTAGTCTGTTTTTTGCCTTTGTCTTTTTTAGTTCGATTCATGTAAAGGTTAGTTTTAGTCTGTTTTTTTTGCCTTTGTCTTTTTTAGCTCGATTCATGTAAATTCTATTTTGATTGTTAATTTATTATTGTTAATTAGTCATGTATCTGTGTGTGATAGAGGGCTCCTTGGGAGAGCAGCCGTTAAGGTTGAAAGGACCACCCTCTATAAATAAGTTGAATAAATAAATAAATAAATAAAAAGGTAAAGGCAAGGAGCCGTCTGTTTACACTGACAATGCTGTATTTACTCTATTAAGAATGGTACAGGCAACACCTTTTGATAGAAAAACAGTAACATGTAATTTTCATGTTGAAGCATTGCCTTGTATTTAACCTTGGCGCAATATCACATGGGAATGATGTCATTTCGCCCTAGAGAGTTCGATCTCGGTGTGTCCGTATTATTTTATGGTTAATATTTTTGGTCTCTTAGACCATATAACATTCTATGTAGCTCATGATTTAAAACACAGAATTTCTAGTTTCACTTCACAACTAAAGATAGTGAATATTCACGAACCTGGTTGTCTGGCCTCCTTGACTTTGCGCACCCAGTAACCTCTCCATATTGTCTGTATCTTCACTGCTGCTACATGTTCCTCTGGTGTTGGTTCCCTGCAATAATACAATGGCAGGTCGTGGTCATTCTTTGTGGCAATCAATGAATCCTCTTGTACAATGGTCAATGGAGTTCACAGGTGAAATGCTAATTTTTTTCTCATTTATATATTATATATAAGTAGAATAATGATAAAACTATTGGTCTATGTACTTCATTCGTTTCATTTAAGTATTCTGTCTGCTAGAAGCTTTTAATAAGTTGGTACCCCAAGCCCAGCTGAATTGCAATTTCAAACCACCATCGCTTATCTCTCCTTGATTATGGTGTCATGTCAGGCCAGCCTCACAAAGACTGAACACAACGAGTATTGATGTCTGGCCAGGTGTTCTATGACATTACACATCAGCATCAAAGAATCACAGTTAAGCGCTGCGGATTTCATTTCTGACCGACGAAAATAACATGAATTGCAGGCAAGCACCTAAAAGGTGCGTGGACCTCTCAGCCTGTTTTTTTTTTTTCATCAAGTAGGATCAGGGCTGCATCTAGAGCCAATTTAGTTTCGGAAAACATATGGGCGCCCAAAACTCAAATGAAACAAAAAACAAAAGTGTTGTTGCTGTTCAATTTGAAAGGATTTCTGAAGGAAATACTCCTAGAAAAAGCTTCTGGGAGCCTCAATATCGATCCGATTGCATAGCTGGGTATTGAATTTCATGTTAATAAACCTCTGTTTTGTGATTGATCAAAAATGGGCTCTCCTAATCACTCGTTTTAAATAATTTCCAAGGTGCAGTAACATGTTTGGTGACAAAAATTGAAGCATTATGTTGTACCAGTTAAATGTGTGGACACAAATATGGTTCATGCAAAAGTTTTAGGATAAATCATATGATGTAGAATAGAATGATTTAATAGCAAAATTAAAGAAAAATGTTGTGATTCATTCAATGAGAATCCTGAATGGACCAGGCTTTCTTGTATCAGGGAACCTTCAAAATTCACAATGAAACATGCAACCAAGGGTTCCCGATGGGCATAGATAACAGTGCAAAAGCTAAGCCATCAATAAATAATTTAAAAAAAAAAATTAAAAATCCTGAAATCATCATAGCCATCTGAAAACCTAATCATTTCATCAGTCAACATTCAGGAAGCTCTCACCAAAGTTTTGTCAGGCCCGACTTGATAGAGCTGCAGATATTCAGCGGACATGAACATGTTGATGTGCATAGATATTAGTGCAAAAGCTGAGCCATCAATAAAATAATAAAAAAAAATAATTTAAAAATCATGAAATCATCATAGCCATGTGAAAATCTAATCATTTCATCATTCAACATCAGGAAGCTCTCACCAAAGTTTGGTCAGGCCAGACTTCATAGATCTGCAGATATTCAGCAGACAAGAACATGTTGACGGACGCACGGACGGACGTACGTACATGGCAACGACAAGACCCCACAGCCCTATGGGCTGAGGGGTAAAAAGGTAAATATGAAAACCTCTGCATTTCACCTTTAATATACATACAGGTACTCTCACTTCTCTTTGGGTTCCAGTTTGTCATGCCATCAGAATGAACATATGCAAATACGGTAACATTATAGAAATGCAGAGGACTATATGACCAGTTTTGACAAGCATCGTTCGTATTAGATTAAAACCACTATCATAGTCGTCGTTATCATCGTTCGATTTAGATTGAAACCACTATGATCATGGTTGTTGTTATATTGTTATAATTCAATATCATCACGTTGGATATTTCTATTTGATTGAATAGTATCTTTTGGCATCCTAACTTCCTGTTGTAGTATCAAAAGGATCTTGAAGAAACAAATGGCTTACAAATATTTCACAGCCCAGGGGTTTTCCACTTTCTCAGCATCTCCTGAAAATAGTGACAATTTTTTTTTATTAATTTCAAAAGATACGGAAAACTGAAATTGAATCATAATCAGGTGTTCCAATAATATCAATCTACATTGAGGACAAGTACAAACATTTGCCATGTCTTCTTGGCTAAATTAATACAGAATGAATTTGAGGTTAATCAATATTTTAACTGGGATAATACTTGATCCCAGATTTTAGGGCTAGTGTGTTTCCAAACAATAAAGTTTTATCAGGAATGAAAACAGAAAAAACTCCGCAACTGAACCTCGGAGACCTTTCCCCATATTTATAATA
The DNA here is from genome assembly GCA_036873755.1 of Hanleya hanleyi. Lineage (NCBI taxonomy): Eukaryota > Metazoa > Mollusca > Polyplacophora > Lepidopleurida > Hanleyidae > Hanleya > Hanleya hanleyi. Next base: position 142,130 of record JAVTVY010044408.1, on the reverse strand, counting down.
TCAACAATTTGAAAATTTCCAAAGTATATTCAGAACAGTTGTCCATCAAATTAGCTAAGTCCACTCAAAATTCATTTGTGCGAATAAACTGATCATGCAGGCATAGAGATGTTCAACTTAAACTGCACAAATATGACATCTTAAAAACAGAAAATATTTTCAATTATCAAATTGGAGAAAATTACATCTTTACCCTATTTCTGTGCATTTTCTCTCATTTTGAAAATGCTAATTTTATTTCCTTCTGAGAGTGCACGTACAGGTCTGATTACCTTCTCAAATGAGAGAAAACTCTATGTCACGACACATTCTTTTCTCCGATCAGGCAAGTACATTTTTCCCCACCCAATGTTTTAATCTAGGAAGATGCAATGCTACCATTATGTTCATGTTTTCCTTCAAGAGAATGCAGATGGGAGTTGTAATTTTGTAAATTCTAAAATAATACTGAAATTGTAAATAATCTAATTTTGAACCAGGTATCCCCATCATTTCTAACTGTTTCCTGTAAGACTTCTAAGACTTTGATCATGTACCGGTGATAAATACTCGAAAATTGCCGAATTGCACCCTATTGTCAAGTGACAAAAAATAGACAGTTGTACTGTTGCTATATATCACTCTGGCTATAGTACTAAAATTAGTTGTTTGCATCTCTCTAATGCAACATCAGGCATTGCAACTGGCATGAAACTTTCTTTAGTCCACAATAATCTAAGAACATGCGGGTAAGTAAAAAATTATGCAATATTAGAATGTATGTATTACTGAAACATCAATATATAGTGTGTAACACAACGAATTCATCACAATATCGGCGCCCGTAGCGAAGTAAATTATTTTTATTTTATCTCCATATTTTGAAAGAATTTGAAATCAAAGTAAATACCATGAATGAAAGTATACGTACTTCCCATATGCTCAGCTCTTTAATGTTTAACAGTTAGAAGAAGAACAGGGCTCCCGATATATCAACACATCACGGATGACAGTTACATAGGTGTTATACACTATACAGACCATTCAAGAGGCAATTCAAAACTAACAACACTGTACAATGTACAAGATATAATGAAATTAAAGTCTCTAAACACAATCCAGGTACAGACACAACAATAAACATTGAACACTTCAAACACCAGTAACACAGGAACCATATTTAATAGCTTAGCCAGAAGGGTCAATGACACACATACAAATAGAGTTGTTAGTTTTGGGGTTTAGTGGTAATTTAGCATTTATTAACAGTGAAACCTGTCTATTGTGTCAGCTTAGGCCTAATAAAGTTAAAAAAGTTCTCAGACAATCCCACATCATTTTTAAAAGTGCACAATATTTCGGTATAAAATGCAGAAAAGACTGTATACAGCATATGTTGTCAATTCGCCCAGAAGATGACATCCAGTACAAAGAACCAACATATTAACTTTGTCAGGCGTTAGAGCTCGGTTTTATAGAGGTTCTAAACAATGAAACATTGTGACTAAAGAAATGGGTATTTTCAGGTTCGACAGTTCTAGGTTTAGGTTGAGCCAGGTTTCATTGTGGTGTTATTATTTGGGGGAGATCATACGGTACAAGGATAGTGTGACTGAGCAATTAAAAGGTTCCATGGGAGACATACAGACAGAGATAACATACCCTCTACTGGGGCCTCTATGTGCAGCAAAGGAGAAGAAAGATAGAATCAAATATTAATGTGTGTATGGGGCATATGGGTGGATATTACAAGGTGATGGGTACACAGCGGGCCTTGCTTTTCCTCGCAATCCATGGGAATCCACACAGATTCTCGTCATTATCCATGCGAGTGAGCGAGTGAGTGAATATGATTTAACGTCACTTTTAACAATATTGCAGTCATATCACAATGTTTGGGAATGTTCGGGAATTCAAATGTAACATTGCTATACAGACTGGTATAATTGTATAAGAATCTGTGTAATTCCCATGAATTATGCCGTGGGCGCTGAAAGGAATCCGCAATCAGCTTCCCGTGGAAAAGCAAGCCCTGCACAGATACAGATTGGATGGTGGATTCAAGTCCACAGCCAATATCACACAATCATTATTACGGTAAAGAGGCCTGACTTCCATTCAAACTACTAACATTTTTACAGTTAAACTTCCATGGAGTTATCACTGATTTGCTTCTTGCAAATATTAACATGTTTGAAATAGAAATTTCTGGTAATCTGTATGATATGGCTTGTACATCTGTTGATCAAGTCAGATCAAGTACTAAGTACAGGTTATCCACAAACCATCTATGGACTTAATTATGAGGAGAGTGTTGCAGTGACCAAGTTATTGGCTGGGGATTTAACTACCAATCCTTCACTCTATGCAGTGCCCTACCGATGGGCTGTTCCAGAAAATGGTGCATGAGAGGGGGGACTCCATTATACCATTTATCCTATCTCCCTAATGCTGAATTACTGTATACCATCCACCACACATATACCAAAGTACTGAAAAGTCTTCAACCTTCCCCCCCCCCCTATATACTTTTTCTGGAACAGCCTAAAGGGAAATTCCCTCTTCCTACAAACTGGTACAGGCACTGGTGAACCAATATTTGTCAGATAAAGTAACAATATGTACTTGTGCGAAAAGCTTTATACATATTATACAAACAAGCTGCTTCCAGCTGTTAACAGTATGGAGTGGTACAGAACTGAATAGTACTGAAGGGTATATCTTTGCCTGTGTTATATCTAATCATCAACAGAGGCAACATTCTATGTCAATTTACTGTTAAATAGCTGTATAATAGACATATATATTTAATTTGCACCAAGAACCACACAGGTGGAAGGTTCGATGGCGAGTCTCATATATTAAGCATACAAGTGAATGAGTGAACAGGATTAGAAGTAACTTTCAAATAATTTTTCTATTAAGCGCATGAACAGGACTATGAAAATGGCAATCCCAATAGTTTATTGACTAGATGGTGTATCAAGTGTCCTTACTAATGACCTGCATTATTAAAGAGGTAGTAGCGTGATTTTAGTTGTTCGGGTAAACTGAACAGCATGATCACTTGCAACATTTGCCAAAAGATTTTCAAGTATTGAAATCTCGTATTTCATATAGGGATCAATATTGTCAGATTCTTCAATTCGGTCTAGTGAACAACATGAAAATGGGAAATGACTGAGATGACGTCGGATAACGTGATCAGGTATCCATGACGTCACGTTAGAAGCCGTCACAGTGCGATAAAAGTTCTAAGATCGAGTATGACGTTGCAAAGCATCACGCTCGGAATGCCAGTGCGCGTTTTGTGACGTCATCTCAGGCACTGGAGCCAAGTGCAGGTGCTGTTACGTTTTTCAGACAATGTCAGAAGTGTGATTTCAATGCCCGTGATATTAAATAATGAGATCACAGAAACACGTTCACCATAGTTGCTCTCAACTACTGAATAACTTTTATCGAAATATGTTATTTGCTGAATATTTTTTAAATGACGCTTTTACCTCTTTAACAGATATTTTACAAGTGCTCTGAACTTAAGTAACAAAGGAAGAAATAGGAGAAGATCCACAGATTTTGAGTTGCCATTTAAAGAAATAAGTGCATCATTACGCTTAATCAGATTGACAGGGCTCGAAAGTAGCACCAGTCCGTTTGCCAGCCGCTTTGGAACCAACTGCCAGGCTACTGAATCTTTAACATTGGCAAGTGAAAAATGTACTCCTCGTAAAATATTTTTTCCCATTTTTGCATTTTCGGGCCAAGCCCCACTGGCAAAAGCAGACTGGTATCCAAACGTACAATGACAAATTCGAGCTCTGTAATTAGTGAATTTACTGAAAGATAGAAGTTGAAAAGTACTTCATGGCACTATTCTTATCTTTGTAATGGTGGCAAAAAAAGTATACCATCTTGGATATACTTACGCTTTTTACTGCTCGTCTTTGCAGATCCTCGATGGCTAGTGTTACCCGTAGCTGACAATATAAAAAAATTGTGTTCATAAGACAGAGCAATTCAGAATCAATTTTAGCAAGACTGGAAGGAAAATTTTTAAGAAAATTATCCATAGAAACAAGGGAACAATGTTGCACTAGCAACTTGAGCCGTAACACATGAAAAGTTCCACTTCAATAGGTGAAAAATACGCTGTCACATATACTCATGCAAATTTTACTATGTCAACTGGGTTTACTGTTGAGGAAGCGAAATGAGAAAATGTTCAAGGACGTTGTTAGGGCCGGGGGGGGGGGGGAGGGTCGTTAAGTTCGAACGACCCCCTTCAAATGTATGTTATTTTCTCCCAAATGTATGTTATTTTCCTATGTTGGACAGCAGTATTGGGCTCTCTAATAAGTAAGCATAGGAAACAACCCCTCTCAAGAAATCCTGGCAAAGTTCATGATGCTGAACAAAGAATGCCACAGGTCACTTGTAGAAGTCCAAAAAAAGCCCTGGTGAGTTGAGTGACAATTCATTTTTCAATTAAAAGTTTAAATATGGCAAGGCCTCCTTTATACTACAAATGTTTGGTAAACGAGCATGAAAGTGTTTTATTCTTTGTTTAATTTATTCTACAATACAAGCATGGCAGAATCTAATGGAAAACTTCAATGCCCATAGTTTGACACAATTCTTATTGACCTCTAGCTTTGAAGCAAAACCTGAACAAATAGGCCTATTGATTTTATTTCCGAACTGTCTACATCAGTGTCGAACCATTTTATGGAAGCGATTTTCTATTGTTAATAGCATGTCTACATTTTCATTAAGTTAAATCTTGAACTTGATGCCTGTGCTACAACATAAGCAAAGAATCAGAAAATTTACCAATGTAAGTTTTATCTTGGTATCCTACAAAAGAAGTAATTTTGTCACAAGACTAAAATCTGAAGCAAAAATATTTTCATGCAAATACACTTGAGCAGCATATAATGGTAAACCACAGGGTAAAACAATGGAATCTTGACATTGATGATAATAGTTATTTTGTAGATATAGAAAGTTTTCATGTGAAAACATGCAAAATTGTCATGGTAATCAAACCCTGAAGTGGATCAAATATATTATTTTCTCTTTAACATGATATATAAAACACACCTGGTCTACTGGCACTGAGGTTTCCCAGAATGCACTTGGTGGTTACATCAAAGTTAAATGCCCTCCAAGCAAAGGCCATCTCTGGGGATATCGCATCAGCCAGAGCCTTTTTCAACATATGGTAGAGGGATTCATTGAAAATCTGAAATAAATGCATAAATCCCTGAATAAATCTCAGTATGATTCATTGATGTTGATCACAATCAAGGGAGATAACTCCAATCTATGACACTGCAAGAAAATCTGAATGTATTAAATAATAGCTTTAAATTAATGTTTGTCAAAAAGGTGAACAATTTCAAGACATTCAATTGCAGAATTCTTCACAAAGTTTTCAGAATAAACAGAAATCATTTTCTGCATTTTTAACTTGTGCTATTAAAATCATACCAGATGGAAACTGAACAGTATTCACCTTAAAATGATATTGTTTGGACATAAGTCTCTCGTTCCTGTAGGGGCAATGAGCTGTGACCAACTCGTCAAATGCTGCCTTCAATGCTCCAGTATCTCCATAACTGTGGACGCACTTGCCCACACAGCTGATCACCTGTATAGCATTGTCCACAAACCTACAGCTCTCCTACAATATACAAACACTCAGTAATTCATATTTCATCTTGACTATAATAATGACAGTATGGTTATTTATTAGCTCTTTTCTTTTCATGGCGCAAAACATAAGACAGTAGTGAAATATTAGCATCAGATCTGACATTCAATAGGCAGCCGTCGTCCATACAGAAGTTCTGCATCAATAATTGAGAACACTCTAAACAAACATAATTAAAAATCCACACAAACTAGTTTGTGAACAGAGGAAATTTTGAACAAGTCCTGGCAATAGTAGATTTTTCAGAAGTTTTTTTTTTTCAGTCAATGGATTTACTTATACATATCAGGGCATCAGGAGGTCTGTGATTAGTTTATGAGTTCTCACATTGCACTTACATCTTTGAGGTGGGACATGACCGTTTCTTCCTCCCCAAACACGAAGTTGACGGTAGAACAGAGATGGACGTGGAAGCCCAGAGGAGCAGACATCATAAACCGTAATACATGGCGTCTATATGAAATTATAAACAACACAAAAAACTATTCAAATTTTAGGATATCAACAAAAATATAATAGATATGTGTACAGATCACTGGGCACTCCATTGTACAAGAAATTATCTGAACAACATGGCCCAGTTTCATCCGTTAGAGAGAGGATATCAGATTGAATCTCGAGACACATGGTCAGGCAACAGTTATGTTTGTCTCATATTAAACTCACCCAGCAGGCAGACTGAGAACAGCTGCTCTGGTCGCCGATGTGCGTAATCGTAAGACAGGCTGTCCAGTCACAAGACTTTTCCATGAGTATGGCTCTGCTACCAGAGTACCTGGTGTGACAGGAGGTGCTGGAGCTTGCTCTCTACCAGTTGAACCTATGAAGAAATAATTTTACTGCAGTCTGACATAAAATGAAGACTTGACAACTCAAATTACTTTAAAAAAGAGAAGAATATATCGAAATAATATATATAGAATAATTTTGTTCAAAAGTGCTTTCACATGTTGAAAACTCTGACCGGAAAAATCCAAAATCTATCAAACAAGTACGTGTACTTTTTAGTCTAAAACGTACCTTCCATAAAATGTACTTCTCCTAAAATGCAGCAAATTGAGAACAAAGAAAAACACTGTTATTGAAGTAAGAATACTATATATGCCCCCTTAAAAAGAATATTTGCGATAAAAAATAACTGTGATTTTCCAAAATATGACACCTTGAACCAAAAGTAATCCAATGTTTTCAACATACAGTAACATTACATCGAAATCTCATTTGGTTCATGTTTGAAAATTCATTCTGAAATGTATACAAAAAAAGTCCCGTTTTATGTCACTTTTGACTGAGCAGCTATTTTTTTTTTTTCCAACCGAAACAGCTTTTCATGCAGAATGGAAAAAAAAGTAGATACTTGGCTTTACAAGCTTAACAGCTGAAGGAGAGTTGCCTTTGTAAATGTCCAATGTCCTCTACAGAAAATATCAGCAAATATCTGTAGAGAAACATGGTAGAAGCCAGACAGTGTCAATATGCTCCCCTAACACTTACCTTCAAGGAGACTACTGCTTGTGCCAGCCGTCATCTCTTTGTCCAGATCCTTGTCTTTGCCCCCTTTGAGGCTCGAGTGAGACTTCTTCTCCTCTGTCAGGATCGGCATGGGTGGGGGCTCATGCCAACGGGACAACGCAGAGTACATTATCACAATCTCTGTTGGCTTCAAGTTATCAACGACTGAGGTTCACGGTTAAGGATGACCATGTACAAAAATGATCAGTTCTACAACATGTACATAATTTTGTAAATAGAGCCTAACGTGCTAGCTTACTGTGCCACAAATTGCCTGTTTTACTGTTTTATGTCCGTAGTTCTTTCGTTATAAATATGTAGAAATATGTGTGTGCGTGTATGAGTGCAAGTGAGTTATATATTTGATAATATATAACTTTTGTGTTTATCCAGAGGGCCTCAAGGGAGAACAGTCTTCGGACTGATTGTTGTAACCCTCGAAAAATAAAGAATTTATTATTATATTATTATTTACATGTGACTAGGATTGGTCTGTTCATCTCCATACTATAACAGTATGAGGAACAATGATCAAACAATGATACACTGTAGGCTTTGAGGAAACAAAACAATTCTAAAATTACTTTTCAACATTTCAAGAATATTAATTATTTTCTGATTAGCCAGTCGTGATGATATGATCCTGTTCTACAAGAGAACTAACATTTGCAGCCCAAACAGAATCTGTTAGCAATATACATAAAAAATATCTTTTTAGTGACAGTCCTGTATTGATCCTGTGTGAAGTTAAATATGAACCTTCGTGTGAAAGACTTCAAAATAAAGGATACACAAGAAATGAGGAGAGCGATCATCTGCAGAGCCCTGTGTAAAGGAAAGATAATTTTGTGATGTCAATGGTATGTCAATGATGTAAGATCATTGGCTTGTTGTATTTCAGTGACATAGAGAACCTGCATAAGTACATATTCAAAGATACATAGGTCACAGTGATATGTTACATGAATAATTCTGTATGTTAACACTTACAATGATATCAATTGCATCTTTGCATACCCTAGTTGAACACTACAAGTGTTATCTTGACCGAAATTCACGTATTTTCTCATCAGAATACTGCTTGGTGATCTCATAGCTCTATAAATATTCCGTGGTCCATATTAGAAGAAGTATCCCTGTATGACTCCTTAAAAATTCAAATTTAATTGGGTGGCTACTCGACGGATATGAACATTATTCCTACGAAGTAGGCTACAGATCGCAAATTGTCCGGTAATGAGTGAGTCAGTCAGTCAGTCCATCCGAATCCTTTCGTCGGCAAAATAAGGAGAACCGTTGACATTAGAACCTTGGTTTTTGGCATGAACGTGCATTAGGGCATTGTTACCAGCAAGTTCTGAGCTGACCGAATTCTGATGATAATTTGATTTATAATTATTTTTTTAATTATTTATTGATGGCTCAGCCAGTGCACTGTCATGCCCATCGGGAACCCTTGGCTGTATGTTTCACTGTATATATAACACAGTCCAAAACCTGGTGGGATATGCCATCCGTAATTGTTTTGAGAGCCAGAGGTCACAGCAGTGTAGCTGGGTCACCCCCAATAGGCCTATAAACAGATCAGAACTAACAGTCTGATAGGCTTGGGATTCGAGAATGCAGTTAATACTGCAAAAATTTGATTTCTGGGTGATTGGGAGCAACAAATACAGTCGGTGTAAATTGACCATATGCAGATAATACCCATTTTGCGCTGTCCCGGAGAGTATGACAGCCCCGCTTTACACGCCCAAAAATGGGTCAGAAAGATAGATAAATTTAGTAGGAAGATATCTAGACCACTCCTAAAGTGGCACAAATTGAATTTCTGTGTGATTGGGAGCAACAAATACAGTCGGTGTAAATTGAATATATGCAGATAATACCCATTTAGCCCTGTCTCGGGAAGTATGGCAGCCCCGCTTTACACGCCCAAAAATGGGTCAGAAAGATGGATAAATTGATTACGAAGATATCTAGACCACTCTAAAAGTGGCTAGCAAAATATTGTGGAACGTACACAGATTTTACTACGACCCGTTAGAAATGTTCTTAATAGCACACATTTTGAAGTATTGTTCTCAAATTTATATTCACAGTGAAGCATGGTCCCATTCGTGTTATGAAAGACATAATGGTTGTAGAAATACATCGATTTTCATGAAGGTTACTACTTTCACATAGCGCGATTTAGAATATCGAAGCGAGAATAGGGAATAAGGAAATAACTTCCGTTCCGTATAATCTCAGATATCCTTTTGTTGAATATATGTTGTGTGGTTCTGTCTGACGTTTTGATCAGTCAACATGCGGGAAAGGGCGCGAAACCCATTGTATACCCGGATATAGAAACTCGAAGTTAGTTAGTCGAGTTTCACGTTACGACAATCGCAACTTAAGTTTTCTACACGAATGTCCAAAAATAAAAGGGGAACTCGAAATTGAAAGAGAAACTCGGGGTTGTCTGCTAGATAACCTAGGTTTTCGACTGTTTTCTAGTGACAACTGTGATTTTCGGTGTTGAGAAATAGAAACTCAAGGTTAAGGAAAGAGAAACTCGGGGTTATGTGGTAGATAACCTAGGTTTTCGACCGTAAACTTAAGTTTTCGATTCGAAAACCGTCTTTTCGATTCAATAACTGTGAGTTTCTGATTATTTGGACATTTGGCCTTCCATAAGCGTCTTCCAGGCAGCGCCCTTTGATGCATGCAGCTAATGGTCAGTCTATAGGTCAAGGTACACACTTAAATCATATCAAACCCTACTTCGTAGGTCCTGTGACGTTAGTCACACTCCCATGTTTTCCAATTTAAAAGCAATACAACCAATGCTTGCAATAGTTGAAGATCAAAGAAAATTATCACTGCATAGTGTTCTTGATTGTCTTAAAGAGCTCACATGAATTTATGGCTTGAAGAATTTAAATCATTTACTAAGTCAAGGGAAATGATGGAACTTTAGCGTAGTATTTAACTTGAAACGTGAAGAAGATAAATTGTAGAACAAGGCCTTATAAAGCAAGCAGTAGTAAAACCACATGCACAAAACCTGTTACACTGGATATCCAATAAGTGGCACTGATGGTCACACATGACCTGCAGATTAGTAAGCTGACAAGTGTTCACACTATACAATCACATATGGTGTCTTTTCTAGTAGGTACTAGTAGTGCTGTAACAATGCTATATTGACAATACCACAGAAGCAGACTAAAACTATATAAATGTCTGAAGTTGGACACTACGTCAAAATGTGTATTCACATGATGTAATGAATCATTGTATCAGAATGATAATGTAAAACCTCTTTGTAAATTTAGATACACCCCAATGTTATTGAGACCAAAGTTAAGGACGGTGTAACTTCTAGTACCGGTACTGAATTATTGTGCTTAAAACTTCCCCTTTCAACTTTAAGGTGATAGCAAATAACTGGTGCAAAAGGTGTTGTGCGGTGTGTGATATAATTATGGGAGGTAACTCTGCCAGATACTGGCCAGTTGAAATTGAGAGCCTTCAATATCCTACCATGCAGCCATCATACATCCAGTATTCTCTCTGGGTATTTTACCATAGCTCTTACTGTGCTTTGATATGAGGAAGTACAAGATAGGCAATCCTACATAAATATTTCCAACTCTGCTGCCAAAATTTGTGTTAAAGTAACCATATCACTTTTTCAAATATGGGCAACTGAAACTGTCTGCCATTTTATGCAATTGAAAACATTTTCCTCAATAGTAGCATCGGGAGAGATGTGTCTATCACTACCCAAAGTTACTTAGGCTGAGAGGGTGTGGTCTTCACTGCAGCATCAAATAGCAGGATATATGATATATGGTAGGATATAGGGACCTCTCCATTACTACTGCATGCATGCAATTAGGTTTGAGGGGACGATCACAGTTGACAGATTAACATGGTGTGGGTGACTGTGCTGGTTGTGTGTAGGGGGAGAACAGCTCACTTACCACCTCATCAGACATCATCTAAGGGGACATGGAAATATAGTAGATATAATACGGTATCGTAAAAGACTGTACAGTACATAGGATATACATGAATTTAAATATCCATCAAAAAATTTACATATACAGCCAGGACATTTCCCAACACTCTACCTTCATATGAAAACACACAATATTCACTGGAAAGGTAAAACAAGGAGGTTCCAGGCCATTCCTATAATACATTCTCATTCTTTTTAAATTAGAGTCAAGATAGCATATACCCTTTACCGCCAAGATCAAGAATAAAATTAAGGGGTCGAGAGGCTTATTTTTTATATAACAATCCTAATGATATATATGGGATTTGATAGGAATTCCATGGAAAAGCCTTGTATTTACATAGACAAAGCACATATTTGCCTAGAAGTTCTTCAAAATGCCTCAACAGTTTTAGAGAACAGTAGTATATCAGCAAAGCTAATAAAAATTGGGGTCGGCAGGCTTTTCTGCATATTAGAAGTAATTCCAGTAAAACCCCCAAGTTTGCTAGCATTCTTTCATTGTGGCTTAATTACCTTGGCATGTGGATAACACATTATATTTCGCCTTCCAATTTAAAAATCCTTATACATTTCATTCTCTGTTAAGTTAATATTAATATTTCTTTTTCTATTCACTTTCCTTCAAATATCACCAGCTTGGTAGATGTGCACTTCCAAGCATGAGCAGTACATGTAAAATTGAATTGGCCTGCAACCTCCGTAATAAATCCACTTGAAATGTGCTGTGCAATGTTGTCAAAAATAGAAAACATGACCAAGTTTTGGTATCAAATATACAATTCTTCACCCATGCATCAGTAATTTCCCTTTGAACTAATAGCTGCATTCAGCAGCAAAGACACAGCCCCAAATGAAATACTGACCAGTGGTGCGGCAAAGCAGTAAATCTACTTCATTTTTGACTGGTGCACAGCAAATTTCAAATTTTGACTACTGACAATACAGTTACAAGTTAGAACTGAGGGTGGTGAAGTGAGCTAAATGATGGGGTGAACGAGATACTCACGCTGAGCAGTGTTGATGGGGAGTATACACTGAGCAGTGCAGAGGGTGAGGGTGCACCGTGTGAGTGTGTGGAGTTTGTGTAGGTGGGGGAGATACTCAAACTGAGCAGTACTAGGAGGGAGTGTGAAGTGCGAGTGTGTGGGATACTCACACTGAGCAGTGCAGAGGGTGAGGGTGCACCGTGCGAGTGTGTGGGGGTTTGTGCAGTCTTGGAGGAGGAGGAGATTACCCCAGCAGCAGCGGGAGTACCCTTTTTGTCCTTAACACTGGTGGTAGTGGTGGTAGGTGCAACACTCTGCAATACAGACAAATAGACGAACATGCACAACAGTATTGCACTCCCTAGATGGAAGGTTAGGGTACCTGTACAGAACAACAACAACAACTAATACAACTAGTCATATTAGGCACATTAAGGTGTGAGAGGAGAATGTAAGCTTTTATATCTACAAATACACACCAAAGTTCCCCAATCTTGCTTCCATTTCTTCGATGGACTGTTTGGAGGAGGGGCAGGGGGGAGGGGAGGCTATTAAGTAGGTGCTATTAAGTACTACCTACTACCCATAGAAATGTTCTTGTGTTCCTAATGTTGTTATGTATTCAAGAGGACTAGGAATAGAATAATTGATCAAGTATCCCTCAAACTCTTGTTTCTTGGAATAGGCATTCGTATTGGAGAATTATACTGGCATAGAATTTTATTAAGTTGCCGGAATATCAGATCCTAGCAATGAATGGTCAATATTTCTCAGTATTATCCTCAGGTTTGTTCATCCGGTTCTGCAAAGAGCGGAACGGAAGTTTCGAGAACAAGAGTGTCGGTATGATCGAAACGGAAAGTTCCAAGAGCATGAGTGTTGTATCACTATTGATTCAATCCGAGTTTAAGAATCAAAAAGAAATACGAAATGCATCATCCGTCATCACTTGTGTTTTCCAGAAAGGATGATAAACAATATTTTTTTGTGGTCTAACGAAAATGGAGGAAAGGCTTTCTCCATTGAGAAAATGCAATGACCCTCAGCTCTTCAACCACAGAAAATCAAATAGGGTAACTTTTGAAGGGGGGGGGGGGAGGGGGAGCGGGGAATTGGTTCAATGTCACTCAAGGTTATTTCACTCATATGGTGACAGCCGGTTTTAATGGTGGAGGGAGCCGGAGTAACCGGAAACTTTGGTGTGTACAGGAATGTAGTAAGTGATGGCAACAAAATCAAAGGTACACACAGCTTGTTCAATACAGGGACTGACATCAAATGTGGATTAAAATCAACGAACAACAACAAACACCCTAATAACACAACATATATGGTTAAGCAGTTGGTAGGCCAATCTGATTTAAAAAATAAGGCAGATTAGCTGCAGCAAACTCACTGCTCCACACTAGCAATTTATCATTTGAGAAGAAAAGAGAGCAACTCATTTTCATGCCTTATAGCATTACATCAAACTTTTCAATAGCTGATGGATGAGCCACACTTGAGCAGTCTTGTCCATAGACAGGATAAATGGAGACAATACTGGCAGAGTAAACAGCACTCACCTTCAGATCTGAATGTTTGTGATTACACAGGTAGGTTGCTGGCTTGTGGAAAACATACAGGGTCCTGTAATGATACAGATACACATTAATGTCTACTATTTCTACCGGGACTATTTCTGCCAGACCGGCCATGAAATTCAGGGTCTGGGGAGCACTCAATATCATCAGTTTACCAGTGACCCCAGTGATTCAACAGCTAGTGGTCTGGGTAGTACTTGCCACAGGTTTCCTGTGCTTAATTTATGGGGAAGAACACAATTTGCCATCCAGTGTGAATATTTCTAACTGTAAGATAGCAAACCTGTTCTCAATCTAACCAACTTACTGCTACAGTAAAATTGGGTAAAGCATATTCACCTAATTTCTACCAGTGAAGCCCATTCAAAACGTATAACGCCCTCATGTATAAAGCATAGAAGAGCTATGATAGGTACTACCCAGAGCTATATACTCCAATTGTTAGCTGCTGCAATATTGGGACATGAAATCAAAGATGTTCTGATGAAATTGAGCATATCCATTATTCTTATTCTTGGTCAATTCTTTCAAGATGATCCACATCGAAATATAACTGCAAGGAAAGATAGGTCTATCACGAGCAATATTCTTGTACCAATACTACATTGGTGAGAGCATAAACAAGGGTTCACGTTCTACTACTTCTATTATTGAAGTATTGAAACTCACTTGAAGCATTTGAAGAATGTATCATAGTCCATCCAGAATTTCTTAGGTTTGGGAGTATCAGGTTCTGCCTCTTCCACTTGTTCAGCCTCTGCTGGAATTCCCTCCCCCGTATCGAAAGCTGCGTCACCGGCCAAGCCCCCATCAGCTGGCCCATCTTGAGAAGTGCCACTGCCTGTTCCTGACAATGATGCTTGTGGGACAGCTTTAGAGTCTTCAAAAAACATACTATTCATAGTACCCAATCTTTTCTTGGAGGTGAACTGTATTACCCAGCATGATAAATACCTGGACTAGTTTTAGGATCACAAATTCAGAGAAAATTGTGGAAGGGAATCAGTGTTGTCACCAATAAACCAGTTGGACTAGGTGGTATCAAACAATATCATAAATAATAATATAATACCCCTTCCACAAGTAAAACATGCCACATAAGTAAAACGAATAGGTAGTTGAATGATTTAAAAAGAACAAATATGCAAATTTTATCATTTTTTGGATGAAATGCAAACACATCCAGATTTTCAGTCAACCTTCATTGTTTGGTTTCATTGTTCCGGCCTTTATACTATAAAAGAAGCTGTGCATCCATGTGTGCCTGCCTGCATGCATCCGTATTTTTCTTGTGACTTCAACATGGACTAGATTATGTTCTTTGCCATGTTTGCTCATAAAATTTGTACTATCAGTATCTTCTCATGGCCCTTACCTTTCTGAGAGTCTTTCTCGTCAGATTTAGCAGATTTGTCCCGCTTCATCCCAGTAGCACTTTTAGTTCTCTCCTTCACTATAGGCTGACTTGTACCCTTACTGGTCTTACGCTCATTCTTTGGGGATACCTGTTATCAGGACAAGAACATTACATACCAGCGTGTATGGTTTATGGTCATTATCAACAAGTTTTCAGTCATATCACAATGGTGCCTGCATATGCCAGGACACGAGAGAGCCCTCAGTTCCTGTTATCCTGGACACTCATAAGCTCAGCAAAAATACAGCACCCGGCCACATATCCAAGTAATGCCTGGCCACATATCCAAGTAATGCCTGGACTCAACGTTGCTTACCCTTGGTGATCTGACGAGAACCGATGCTATATTGAGAGAACATCAGATGACAATGTCTTACTCTTGATAAAAACAGGGTAAAGTAACTGATAAACAACTGTTGATATTGTTATAAAGAAAGATTTGCACCCTTTCAAGCTCACCACTGCTTGTTCCCTTTTAACTCCAGATCCCGGTTTTTTCTTCCCTTGGGGTGTTCCAGGCTTACTTGGTGTGCTCGGCTTGCTTGAAGACTCTGTAGTCTGCAGCTGAAAGAGACCGTGAAACTGTTGCATATTACAGAATTCCTACAGCTGAGTTACTGATTTAAATATAAAGGGTCATGGAGAAGTGCCTACACTCAACTACTGGAATCAAAGGATATGTATGCAAACACCATAAGTGCACTTGAAAAACATTTTGGACCAAAACGAAATACAATGTTGGAGCATTACAGATACCGTCAGCATAGATAAAACCATCCATGAGTTTATAGATGCACTCCATGTGTAATTTTGCCACGTTTACCAGTGAAATAATACGGGACCAGGTCATTGGAAAAACTTCCTATCCGCACAAACGTGAACAACTTCATGGAACTAGACACTCTTACTAAAGTAACAATTAAAGAAGCAGTCTGCAAATCGCACCTCGCATTTCATATAGAGAAAGACATCCTTGAAAGCCTGAAATATTCTTGAAAGCCTGAAATATACAACCCTTACCTCAGCCTTGATACTTTCTTCAGATCTGAGAGTGTCAACCATTTCTTCAGATTTATTGCGAATTATATCTGGTTCAGGGGCATTTTCATCTGTTTCTTCAATAGCAACTCCAGCACTAGTAGATGGACGTGATCTGGTACTCCCGCGCTCCAGAGCAGATTTGGGTCGGTGTCTGCCAACAACAACAAATATTCATATGTAAAAAGAAATTGCAAAAAAATTGGCGAACAATTTAAGTCTTTTCCCTATAATACCAACTTTATGGAGCTGCAAGTAATTTTTGGAAGTCGAAAGATGGCTGTCATAAAACGATACTTTTGCAAATGTTCATTATAACATTTGACAGCAAGATTTGGGAAACAGATCAGTCTCATGTGTGACAGACAGACAAACAGAATCCAAGGTCCTCTCAGGAACACCCACTTCAAGCTTTCAAGTTTGGGTAGGGGTGGGTGAATTTATTTTTACTTAAAACTTTTGCTACAGAAAAGCTCATAGTGTTACTTATTTTAATATTTCTGTCCTTCTGTCCTTAATTTTGCGGTTCTATCATTCACTGACATTTCTTTTTGAAAGCATTTGCTATCACAGTGCGAATCAAATGACTGGCTGTTACTTACATGTCAGTGGGTATGGGCACAGGGCTGACTTTGTAGTTAACAAAAGGGGAGGTAACTTCCAAACATTGAATTGGCTTGGGTGGCTCAGGTTCAGCTATAAGAATAACATACAATATAATGTGAATCGAAGCAAGACATTCTCTCACGGAATACACAGAAAAAAAAAAATTATTGTCCTTTATTCGTAAAAATGCTTAGGCTGAATAAAATAAATTTCTAGCTTAAATTTAAATTTGTTTTTTACACAGTTCTCTCTCAAAGTTTCGACAAAATAATGTTCCAATAGACATTGAGTCAGTATCTTGTTTATTTGAAGAAAAATGCAATTATTCCCCTTGGATCAGAAGCTATATCTTGTGGGAGGTGGACACTGTCTTGCAGCAAGACAACACTTCACCTACAAAGTCTATCAGTTTACCTTTTGGCTCGTCAGATGGGGTGGTCTTCTTTTTCCTAGGTCGGATCAGTTTCCAGGGAGGTATATTCTCTGGGGGTGGTGGTGGTTCCAGCGGGCAGGAGCGGGTCTGGGTGATGAGTACAGGGTGAGGGTATAGATGAGACAGTCCATTCTGCCTCAGTCGCTCACTCGCATCAGCCTGAGGGCAGGGATAACAAACAGACATGTACGACAATTCAGGCTTGCGCTAGGAAATATGGTCATATGGATGTTGACGCCATCTATCAACTTTGCTACGAGTTGTATTTCCAAACTGCATTTATATTCACTGTTACATGGTAAAGCCTAAGTTGGAACTACATATGAAAATTCCCCATGGTGAAAACAATGTGTATGCAGTAGTATGGTACCATAATGCTCTACCATTCTACGTCTTCAGAGTGGACCTACATTGAGGTGTGTCCATTTTGGTGGTCAGTCTTTCGTGTAAGGTTCTATTGTTCAGGCATCCTGTCTAGACTCATTGTTGTACCCAGACGGCCCTTTATCTTGTGACTCTTACACAGGATGGATGGTTCTGATACTGCTATAGTATCATGACGAAGACATGTAACAGCTTAGGTACCATACTGCTGTGTATACATTATTTTCACCATGGGGGAACTTTGTGTATACATAATTGAGTGATTAAATTAAATTATTTTAAAAAAAATTTATAAGTAGCAACTTTCAATATGCATACATAGAACTATGTTAGAAATGTTTACCATTTCTCCAAGCACAGACACTTTGACAGGGTATTTGGGAGTACACCCATAACTGGCAAACACCACAATCTCTGGTTTCTCTGGTATGGGGATCTCTTCAATAATGCTCTTCTCCTCTGCAAATATTAGACAGTACAGTCAACACTCACATAATTTAATCAAATAATGGATAGAACAGTGAACACTCTAATAAACCAGCTCCAATCCATTTTATCATCCAAAAATATATAGGTATCAAATTTATTAGAATACCAATCCAAAGAATACAAACAGGAACTTAACCTTCAAAGGGCTGAAATTCCATGACTTTTCTATGACCTATTCACGACCATGTATCAGATTATCCACAAATATATTTTTATGTAACAGGGTTTACTGATCAATGTCATATCTGATCGCCATATCAGAAGCAAGCATTTAACAAGATAAAAGAATATTGAATTAATTCAGGAAGAAATGAGACCACTGCAGAATTTACAAAATGTAGGGACCATGGAAGTTCAGTGGAAAAGTTTTACATGACCAAACACAAAATTCCCGGACTTTCCAGGCCTGGAAAAATGATTTTCAAATTCCATGACTTTTTCATGACTTTCGAGGAACCCTGCTATCCAAGTGTCTCTTAAATTTAGAATGAGATTAGCAGGTTAGGGAGATCTCACTCTCTAAAAATGGAGGAAAAAATGTCATTTTTGCTAAAAAAATCAGTCTACATAATGGATTCAGAAAAATCTCTTTTGCACACAGACAAAAATATCTCCATCAAATGGTAGTTAAAAAAAATAAATTGTCATCAAACGAATTTGCATAATAATAGGCCAAATATACAGGTGACGCTATTGTAACAACATGAGCTAGTTCTTCAAATGGCAAATTAATTTTAGAACATGGAACAATGCGCCTGAAGTTTTGGAGCATTGGTTAAGAAGGAATCAAATTTATTGAGTAAAAACGACCTTTTTTACCTCCATTTCAGAGAGCGGGATCTCCCTAACCGATCAGATTTATTAGAGTCAGCAGTCAAAATTTGGAGCAGAATCTGGGAATGGTTGAATTATTAAACTAGTGGACTGCCTTGATGATCAGTGTATAAAAATACAGACTCAAGTAGTTAGCTCAATAATATAAATTTCTAGCTTTACAGGCACTGGCGCGTCAATTTATTTACGCTGCGTCAATCCTTTTTATTGCCTACAGCAAAAATGTTAAAAAAATACACATTTTTGTTCGGTTTTTACACATTTCTCTCAGAGATTTTTCTAAAATAATGTTCTTGAACATTGAGTCAAAGAGTTGTTCGATGTCATTGACCCTCTTATTTCCAGAAAATAGTATGGATGAAAACCGACTCAAAGAACATTGTTGGTTTCATGCAAATTGTATTAACCTACATAATCTTGCAGAAAAAGATGGATATATTTGGTCTGTGCGAAAAACAAAAAAATGAAAACATAATCATCATTTTTTTTTTTTTTTATTATAAAAGTGCCTGTGAAGCTAGAGATTAATTTTATTCAGCTTCACTTGAGTGAGTGAGTGAATATGATTTAACGTCGCTTTCAACTATATTTCAGTCATATCACGGGTGAGCGAGTGAATACGATTTAACGTCGCTTTCATCAACTATATTTCAGTCATATCATGACGTTGAGTCCTATTCCTTTTCACACCCGGGAACCACACGGGTGAGGTCCTATTCCTTTTCACACCCGGGAACCCCACGGGTGCCTCAGTTAGTCGCCTCTTACGACAAGTTGTCTGAGGAGCTGAGGCCTATTCTTACCATGACCTGCGGTGTGCACAACGACATCCCAGGTCAATCCCCGGAAGCCCCACGGGGCGCCTCACTTGAGACTATCAATTACACATTCTATAACACTTCTGTCAATAACATCGAGCTAACCATGCATTTATTACACGTTTTAGCATGGTTATGTGAAATCAACACCCGTCAAGTGCAGGTGTTCATTGAGAGATTCCATTTCACAAGTCGGATGAGGAAAGGGATGTCTGCTTCCATACAAGTAACAATTAAATAAAACAAATAAATTACAAGATGAAATTTCTTTCTGAAGTCTGAACTGTTGTTTCCATCGTGAAATTGATTAACAAAGCGACACAAATAGACATATATCCACATAATTTCCACACAGCTGACAGTATCACTCCCCATCACTTCAACTGTTTTCATTATAATCTTCGTTGATAATCAATTTGGGTAGTGCAATAGAATAGAAATAATGTTTTCATAGGCGTGCTCAATGGTCATTTCACGCACGGTTAGTGTGGGAAAGTTTATATTCGCCCTTGCCCTAAAATATAAACTATCCCACACTAACCGTGCGTGAAATGACCATTGAGCACGCCTATGAAAACATTATTTTTTAATTGATATGCAAATATTTCGGGGGAAAAAGTATTTTTTTTATATTCCAACATACATGGACATACATAGCACAGCTGTCACACAGAATTGGGTACTTAGTCTAACTTTCACTAGATAATATATCTGAGTTCTCTGAGATTTCATTAAGAAATCAATGATGTACATGTTTAACTTTTTACATTGTCACAGCTGTTGAGTTTGTTTGCCTAATACTTGTAACTTTGATGTTCGACTAAAATGTTTCACAATAGCTGTTCTTCTTATATCAGGCCTCTTATCTCGTTTTAATCAATTCTATAAGCAGATGGGACCTTACATACACATAGACAGATGATCTTGTGTTTGTTCTCAGTCTACCCCCTTCACAAAACTGCTGCATCATTAAAATACGTTGATTAATCCACAGCAATATGGTGTACAAATTCTATGTTCATCGATGCACACTTTTAGTGTTGAGAAATTTAAAAAAAAAAAAAAATTCTAATTCAGGAGAAAATGTCTCAATTTTCATATTCAAATTGGTCATTGTTGAAACACAAACTGTGGAAAGTGTACAACTTGTAGTGCATCATTTTTGTGGACAATTTTTTATATCCATAAATTCCATTTTCCATCATTTCTCCAGGCGATAGATCTCAGAATAATTTGGCATAATAATTAAAAGGAATAATAGTTAAACAAAACAATTGGATTGCCCCAATAAAACAATAGCTCAATTTTCATTCCAGGTTGTAAAAGCAGGAATGTTATTGAGGTGTCAATGTTTCAGGACTTTATATATATAAATGTGCAACAGGGGGAAGAATAGCACATCAGAATGTTGTTGTTTTTCTGGAAAGGGGGGGGGGGTATATATCTGTGTACATAAACCTACTGTTCTTGTCTTTATCCTTGTCCTTGTCTTTGTCTTTCTTATCTTTCTTGTCACCATCTTTGGACTTTTCTGGAAGAAAATAGAATCATATACAGCTACATGTACATGTGGAAGATGATCACAATACTCTACATTGCAGAGAAACATGAACAAGTTAATTTTACTAGAGTTTTTTTTATGGCAATACATGTGCATATATTCTTTGAAAGCCCAACATAAAGAGCCAAGTAAGCTTCTTGCAGGGCAAACAATATTATGTTTAGGTAAACCCACTAACAATTCAATGAGAGGAAGGGATATACTCCACCATAAAATCAGGGGTAATCAAATTTATTAGAACAGAAAGTTGACCATGTTAGCCAAATTTTAGAGGGCGATCACTGGATTAGCTTTTATCCATTGTCACATTCGTAAAGGTGAGGGAACATAAAAGAAACGAGCCAGGTAAGATAATCCCTCTATAATTTATTCACAGGAAATGAAATTTCCCACCATAAAATCTGGGGGTGATCAAAATTATTAGAACAGGAAGCTGAAAAAAGCATTTCAAAATCATACACAAACTGAAAATACATTATTTCTTCATTATTTTGATGATTTTAGAGGGTGGTCAAATTTCTCAGATCCACATTGAATTTAGAAAGGGGGATTGAATTATTAGAGGGATTACTGTTCATACATTGTCACATGTGGATGAATAAAAAAAGGATATAGAATTGAAATAGAGTTAGATATGTACATACCTTTTTCTTTTGCATCTTTAGCACCTTTCTCTTTGCCTTCCTTCTTGGAATCTGGTTTGTCTCCCTTTTTCTCGTTTGTCACAGAATCCTTGTCCCCCTTCTCCTCTTTTGGTAAATCCTGCATGATGAAATGGCGAATAGATCAATTTATTGGTCAACTGATCAATTTTTAGGTTGAATGTACACATCAATGTACAGATATGGAAATGATTTTAGCTCAAAAGCACCAATTATAGGGTGTTGCAATAATATTTCAACAGTGCAGCCACTGGTATAATGCAAACAAAAAATAAATTTGTTGAGACATTTGTACTATTTTAATGATAATAGTACAGATCTCGTTTATTATAAAAGACATTTGAACATGGTTTGAGCAACATAAAAATGGATTTTTTGACATTTTTAAACTTTGTGGCATTTTTTTAGGTTAATTTTGGTTAGTAATACTATAAAATACCAAACAACAAATGAATTAAATAGGATAATATGAGTATACTAACGGACATGACGGATCCCTCTTTCCTGGTCTGATCAGGTGTGGGGTCCTGTGGTTTCTCCCAGTCCTGTTCTGGTAACTTCCACTCAGGAATAGAGTCCTTCAGTAAGTCCCACACCTCCTGGATATGGCCATGTCTGAGAATTCAACAGGACAGATCACACATCATAATACTGACATCCAACATACATAAAACTACTCAGATACATAAGGCATGCTACATGCGACAGGGTCGACTTTTTAGGTAAGTCAATCTCGCTGATTTTCCATAGGCCTCTGCTCTAAGACCATATGATTTTGTGAATTAAGTTTGGTGCTCCAATGTACAGTCATTCTTGAGATATAGTGGCAACGGGAAAATACAGATGAACGTACGGACATTCATTATGATGACAATACTTCAAGGCCAATTTTTGGCCAAGGGGTAAACACGGAAAAGAAATAAAAACATTCTGAAAACAATAACATAAAAAAAACACAACAAGAAACATTTTCATCGCATAAATAAAACTTGAGAAATAATGAAAGTAACAGAAGCTGAGTGAGTACTCAATACAATGCTGACATGCAGTTCAAACTGGAAATGAACACTCCTGTCAGGACAGTAAATGAACTCCAGCATGCATCTTGCCTGTCAACAGTCGTCAGTGGAGCTATGGAGTGATCTTCCTTGTAGAAAAACCCATCCTGTGCCTTGGCAGTTGCCGAGAAAGGCAGACAGACATGCTTACGAAACTCATCCAGCAGCTGCGCCGAGGTCTTGGGCGTAGGTACGTTAAAGGGTATGTCTATATAGTTGCTGTGCCAGAAAAGTAAGGGGTTTATAAGAGAGCAGGTGTGGAGAAAAAATGCTCAGCTGCGGGTAACCAACCGTCCTCATTGAATCATGCAGTGTTTATATGAGGCACATCAGTTGGGGAGATACTACCGGATTTACAACAGAGATAAACTTCACAGCTGGGGATCCACCAAATAAGGCCAGACATTTCTCAGTTCCTGTTTAGGGGAGAAACTGTACGATTCTTCAGCAGCAGATTTTGCTGGAGGCGGAAAAAGCAGTGAAAGCTAATGTTATCAAAATTCCTTTCTTATTCCATCATTCGATCATAAACACAAATCAGCACCAGAATAGTGAATTCAACCAACGAAATCTGAGACTGAATGAAATAAATTTGTAGCTTCACAGGCACCACTGCTCATATTTATAGCGCCACTTCAACCCTTTTAATGACAGATGACTAAAAACTTTTTTTTATTTTTCTGTTTTTTGGCTTTCTAGAATTGGTGAAGGCCGACTGTTGAAGAAGCTTGTAGAACATTTGCATTTCAAGTATACATGCTAGAAAATGATGGCTATATTTGGTCTATGTGCAAGCAAGGAAAAATAAAAAGATAAAAACAAAGCCTTCCTTCCATGTCATTTTACTTATTTTTTTTTTTTTTTTTTTTTTTTTTCAAGCAAGTACCTGTGAATATATATACTGATTTTATTCAACCTAAGATATCTTTTCCGGACTGGCATCATTTTGTAAAATAAAAAGTTCTCCATAAACAGTAGATGAAACAAACTTTTATGTTCCATCGAGATCTAGTAATTGGGGAATAAAGATTGTCTGGCCTCAATGGGTATGTTCCTTGTACAAAGCAGATTAGACCACAGTTGGTGGACAAGGATTTACAACAGAGATCAAGAGCACATGGTGTACAGTGTATCTTCAATAAACAGCTGGCTAAATACGGTCAATATACAACAGAGATGAGGGTTGTTCCAGATAAAGTACATGGGATGGGGCAGGGGAGGGGGTGATTTTTCAGTTCTATGGTGGTATACATGTATACATGGTAGGTGATATCCAGCCATTTAACTTTGGAGAGATAGGAAAAATGGTATATGGGTGATTGGAGTCAGAATAAGTGGTCTACCCCAGCCCTGAAATATTAATGTTCCATCTAAGAATAACCTATGATATAGTATTGGAGGATTGGTAACGATACAATTCTCAATTATATGCTCAAATATATCTTTTTTTGCAAAGGATCAGTACATTCTGAAAGTATCTCTTGCCAGTGTGTCACATATTAAAAGACTGTACATAGTGGAGTGGTTCCCTGTGGAGAGCGTATTGTCTGTAGAGTGACTTACTGCAGTGGTATAGCCTCAGGTATCCAGCCCGTCAGACAGTGGATGATGCTACAGTCCCCAAACTCTGAACTACCACTTCCACCACTGTAACTGAACAAACCAACACACAAGTTACTGTTATGCACATTCACAGCAGTTTCTGGGCATTACTGTTATTCCTTCATTGCAGCATTCAAAGAAGAAAGGCTGAAGAAAGTTTCCACAGTACACGGATGCAATATATGCTGATCAATAAAAATGCTTGATTGATGGACTTATACAAAAATATATGATTTTAAATCAACTGTCTGAAAAAACAGGAATGGGGAAATGAAAGTTTCAAGACTTTCAAGTTTTAACAGAATGGCACTTGAACTGATCACATACATATATCTTTATCATGTAAACTGCTGATAAGAATGTACTGAGAATAGAGTAAATTCATTATTTGATATAAGATAATACTTATATTTCACACTATTAATTTTCAATGACTCCAAATTTTGTGGACATGATTCAATCGATCATTCTAACAAACTGATCAGTCTCAAAAATCACTAAAATACTGAAGAAATAATAGATTATCTGAATAAATTTGGGTAACCCTTCCTGTAATAGCAGTTTAGTCACTGCTGATAGAATGGTAGAACATTTCACTTCATGAGATTGAATATGGAATAATCAGAGGATTGATTGGCTGTAGATAATAATAGATATTCAAACAATTGTGTATTTGGAGAAATACTTACTCTAGAGAGGCCACTTTAACAAGAGCCTTTGTCAGTATCATAGGCCAGAGTTCATTCTGTAGGGTGCTGGCTGGCAGCAGTAGACCAGCCTCGTCATCAAACGGCATAAAATCATCCACAATTATCTTTCGCCAGCAACCCTGTTACCATAGAAACACATAATGGAAGTGTTAGTTTACATGTACAATTTATCAACTGATTATAGATCTACATTGTGGTATAACGGCACAGGATTCCAATCCACAAAGCCCATAGATAAACGATTACGATACAATTCTATGGTTTCTGAAATACACATAGAATTCAAGCGAATTACTTTGTACATTATAATCCACATATTGAAAACTCAAACTGCATCATAACAAGGAAAACTACTTCAACAAAAATTTACCCAAAAATCCAAAATGATCTATATGGGATTAATGATTTTTTCAAAATCCTTTAGACTTTTAAAAATTCACTAGGTTCGACTATTAATCCTACACTTATATGATGGACTCTTCTGTCTAAAACAAATATATGATTAATTATCAATCCTATAAAACTGAATTCCAGTCTCCATATGGGATTTCATGGACTACATTTTCTATCATAAAGCCCGGGACACACAACCAACTATTCTTTGACAATTTTACAATGTTCAACGTAAACTGGTTCATGGAAATATGGCAAAATTTCATCTGACCCAAAAAATAACATGAACACTCAATACAGTCAGAAATAATTGTTCCATGTGTGGATTTCATGGATAAGAAGTTGGAGTATCTAAGGACGGAGCTACATGTATGGAAGTGCATTGGGAACTTGATCTATTCTCTGCACACCGTGAAATGTAACTCCGCTTTAATCCGACCCTGCCCCGCCATTGTTCTGTTCTGTATTGGTCAGTGGAGGCCTAATTTAGATAACTATAAAAATTCTGTTTCAGTCATTTTTTTCGGCATGCCTCGCATAATACATATTCCAAGTATCGACCAACAAGTAATAATACAATGTTTTGATGCAAGATGGTCGCCAGGGCTTTCGCCAAATCCGAAAATGTGACCTGGTTATGAGACCTACATTCCTTGGAAGTATATTGTGATGAAATTATGAAGCGATCAGCGAACTTTGAATTTTGCACCCAATTCACTCTTTTTGGGGCAATTTGATACTTCAGGACCTATGTGGTCTGCTTTGGAATGTAGAATAACAATTTTATAGCCATTTTCCCAGTCCAAATTGGTTATGGACTGAGATCCAGCCTGAACAAAATAAATATATCCCATTCACTTAGGTTTGATTAACAAAGGGCCATAACTCTTGTTAATATAACCGAAAGCAGAGAAACTTCATGCTGCACAACTACTGACCACATATCATGCAAAGTCCATACTTGTCCATACAAAATTAACCGCGATCCAGCCCGGACAAGTCCCAATTCACAGAAATTTCAGGAACAACTTTAGGGTCATAACTCTTGAAAATATAAGCGAAATTTGGAGAAACTTTCTGCTGCACAACTGTTGGCCAATGATCACATATCATGCAAATTTTGTACTTGTCCATACAATATTAACTAAGATCCAGCCCGGACAAGTCCCATTCCCAGAGATTTCAGAAAAAGGGCCATAACTCTTGAAAATTATACCGGAACTCGGAAAAAACTCTACGATGCACAACTACGAGACACTGGCCACATTCCATGCAAGTTTCAATCCTGTCCATCGAATATTAACCGAGATATCGCGCGGACAAGATATTCGGACGGACGGGCGGACGGATGGACAGACGGACAAAGCGATCGCTATATGCCCCCCCTCAATGTGGGGTGGCAAAGCCATGGTGAAAGGCAATGATATTCTATACTTGAGAATAAAAAGTATGACGGAGTGCTGCCAGTGAATAAAACTGAACACTCGTACAAAATACGAAGCTGCGCATCAAAAAACCCCTCGGCTCTGGGTACATTCATAATGTATTCAATTTGAACCAAGATGTCAGGAACACCAAGCAGTCAAGTCACAAATATACAGATTATCAACAATTAGAAATGACCCCTAAGATTTCCGTCCAATCAGAGAAACCGGTATTCATTACATAAATTTCTTGATGCATCGATGATGTATACCAAATTTTACATCGTGCACTTGAATGGTATCAGAGAACGAGATCATTAATGATTTTGCATAAATTAAAGATGGCCGACCATCCTTCTCCCCACTCAGAGGAACTGATGTGGTTATTCACTGCAAGTCAGTTGATACATCGATGCTGTATACCAAGTTTGGTAAAGAACACTTAAATTGGATCAGAGATATATGTCATTAAAGTTTTTGCATAAATTAGAGATGGCCGCCAAAGTTTTCGGTCAATCAGGTCCCGATTCAAAGCATCTGGATGTATCGATGATGTATACCAACTTTCGTATAAAACAACTGCATGGTAACAGAGATATGTATCATTATCGATTTCGCATAAATTAAAGATGGCCTCCAGGATTTCCAGCTAATCAGAAAAGCCGGTTTGGTAATTTATTGAAAGTTGCTTGATGTATCGATGATGTATACCAACTTTCGTATTGAACAGTTGAATGGTTTCCGAGATATGGATCATTATCCATTTCGCATAAAATTAAAGATGGCCGCCAAGGTTTTCACCCAATCAGGTCCCAATTAAATAGGCTTCTGGTCCTTGACTAGGTAAATAAGCATACCAAATTTGGAATTCTTCAGTGGAACCGTTCTCCGGCTATCTCGCTCACGTACGGACGTACGGACAGACGGACGTACAAGACGACGACAATACCCCATGGCCAAAATTGGCCGAGGGGTAAAAGGGACAATCAGAGAATATGTAGAAAACTGTGCTCACTCGTTCACAGAGAGACATGAAAACTGAACACAATTTGGTTGTGTGTAAGTTAGGCCAGCTTAACCAAAGATCGGGGTCCCTTCAGTCAACAATTTGGAAATTTTAAGTTCAATAATACATCTCAAATTCAAACTTTGAAAGATGTATAAATCCTGATCTAAGTATGAAATTCTAAATTCAATTTCAATATTCATATTTTAAAGTTTATACATGTAATCCAATAGACGGCCTATTATTTTGAACTTTTCAAAGTTTGCGAAGACTTCAAATGTTAATATCAAATTCCGAATCACAGCTATGATAAAAGAGGCTATAAAATCCAGTTTATAGATGGTAATCTTGTACATGTGTATACAGCATAATTTCCATGTTCAAGATGGTATTACTGCAAACCTGGTAGCTTTGGCTTACATATAGTAAGTATTGCCAGATGTGGCAGTAACGTTATCCTTTATCAAGGTATTCAGTTAGTTTTGTTGGTTTATTATAAATGTACATGTAGCCAGTGGAGATTTACAGAAACAACAGTGCACCATGGGATATTTTCCAGTTATAATGCACTGGATTTGACAGTTCAAATTTTCAAAAAGAAAATCAAGGCTTTTCATTGGCCTACTGAGCAAATTGGAGGTAAGGTTCATTGACCAGGGTATCTATAATATGATCATCAGTTCCCTGAATCTGAGCTGGCAAGCCTAGACACTGAGATATGTACGAGGGTTGAGCTCAGGTAGACTGAAGTGAGATATGAATTGAGTGGGTGGATCAGCGTTCATCCACACCATGCCCACCTGGTTCACTTTGATCACACTCCACATGCTGTCTAATCCACTCAATACACTTTCCATTACACCGACTGGTTCTATCCTAGCTCTAATGTACACCAGAAATTGATGATGCACTGGGGAAAATACATGTGATAGTCCAGCATGACCATGACAGTTATTAATATTGTCAGGGCCTGATCTAGACTTTTAGTTTGGGCACCCTTACCTGGCGCAGAGTGTGATAAGTTATAGTGAAATAGGCCGCGATGTGGGACTGTCGAAGCCCATGGAAGCTGTGGGAGTATTGAATGGTCTAAATACAGCCTGATAACTTCATATTTGGCAATAGTAATTGCATTAATATAGGTTTCAGCCTGTTCAGAGGGAATTTGCTAACAAAATTTTTTTTTTTTTTCTTTTTTTTTCTTTTTTTTTTTTTTTTTCTCATTTGGGCGCCCAAACTCATGGCGCCCAAACCCGTTATAACGGGTTCAAAAACGGCCTGGATCAGGCCCTGATTGTGGTATATGATATTTTGCCTTTAGCCAGTGTAAGAACAGGCTTTGATCACTGATACTTTCAATGACAATCTCCAGGGGTTAACATTACCTATGGGTATGCAGTTAGCCAGGTGTGTTTTGATGGATACAACGGTTGGGGCCAGTTCATGGAGTTCAAAGAAAAGCATAATGTTTAATCCATGTCATTGTGATGCAAATTTCCAGCTACCTTGTCGAAGGGCTGCAATGGGTAATATACCGGCGAAGGCACGTAGCTTATTATACACTGTTCTGCAGGGTAGGGACCAAAATCTTGTCAATATTGTGACAAGAAACGTTAGTTTAAAGAGACTTATATAGTATATTAACATGTACAAATTTTCACAGAAAGTGAAATTTTCCACCATAAAATAAGGGAGTAATCAAATTCATTACAACAACAGGAAGTAGACAAAATGGTTCAAATTCATGCAGATAATCGATTTTTTTGTTATTTTAATGATGTTTAGAGAGTACAATGACAACTCGAATTTCATCTCCAAAATTGGGGGTGACTGTGATTGAATTATTAGAGGTTTTATCACAGAGTGAGAATGGTCCCACACTCCATACTTTTTTGGTGTTAAATTGTTGTAAGATGGTATATTAGACATTTTATAACGGTGTTACTCGTTTTGGGAATGGTCAAAGTTTCAAAAGAGCAAACTTGAAAACCTCGTATATCACACCTGTTTGGAAACGACGAAGGCTGTGACCTGTTGATCTACGACGTCAGAGTCAGATTATGATCTATTTTATCAAGCAATCATAGTGAATGTTCTAATTAAGCAACATTTTGATGATAACGCCAACATCACACAGCTACAATGTAATGCCTCTGTTGACGTCATGATGATGTCATCCTGCCCAACGTAGTGCAATGTAGTACATGTATGTCACAATAGGATGCCCCACATAACTGGTAAGTTTCTGTCCACGTTTGCTTTACTGTGTTAAAATATCCACTTTCATGTCATTTTTCATAGCAAATAAAAATATCAGCTGGTTTCACCAGTTTTTATGTATGTTTTCATGCAAAGTGTGCAAGCGATATTTGGTAGAGCCTTTAACATTCTACAGTTCATCTTTATTCACAGCATATGAAAATAGCACAAACAATTGTTCTCCACCTCATCAAAGTGGTTCAATTCTATGTCACATGTATTTTTGAAACCTTTTTAACTTCTAATAGCATTCTCCAAGATAAATAGCGAAAAATATATTGATTTTTGTTTTGGCCTGTAATATTTGCTGGATCAAAGGCAAATATGGCCTTGGTTGAGTTCAGTTTAACCACATGCACAGTTAAGCATAAGGGTCGTTTGAGATGATCAATGGGGAGAGCCTGATCTCCTCAGTATACCGTTCATTTCACGCCCTAAAGATTCAATGGATAGAGGAATAGGTAGTACTTGTCCGTCTTCCTAGGCTTAATAAAGAAGGCAGCACACCATGATTATAAGTCATCCCACTGTTCTTAGACCAAGGCTAGAAACGAAAAAAAATCTATATTGACCGTCATTTTTTTTTAGTGCCATGTCCACCCTTTTTATCACCCATAACAATGAAGAAGTTTAAATGAAAAAGAAAAATATCTATTTTTTCGTTTGTTTTTTTTTCTTTTCTCCACATTTCTCGCTCCAAAGTTTTGTCAAAATAATGTTCTTGAACTTTGAGAGAGAGAGAATTAAGGTTCAACGACGCGTTCAGCAATATTTCAGCTATATAGTTACGATCAAACAAAATTCTAAGTATTCAAGCCAATAACTCAGCCAATAACACAAGCCAATAACTCAGCCAATAACACAAGCCAATAACTCAGCCAATAACACAAGCCAATAACTCAGCCAATAACACAAGCCAATAACTCGGCCAATAACACAAGCCAATAAATCAAAACACACACACATTAAAACTTATGCAACAAACCGATTTCTCTCAAATAACCCAAGACAGTCCTCCCTCACCCGACTAAAAAGATCTTTCAGAGTAGTCGCTCGATAAAAAGAATGTCTTACAATCTTAAAATCTGTATAATCAACTGAATAAGAATATGTTTCACTGTGTGATCTTCGTGACATAGAATACACCTTGGGACTGGCTCTTTTCCTAGTAAATGTTCGTGAGTGAGTCAAGAAGGTGTTTGATGCAGCAAATAGTGTCGATTTCACTCTCCATTGCATTTCCATATTCTGGAGAATGATCGAAATCTCTCGAAAGTGAAAGAGAGTAATGGAGAGAGAGAGAGTTATCACTCTCCTCAAGCTGAAAGGATCGTTTATTTCAGCAAAATTCATTCAATAGTTTGCTAATATAAGCCATTAAAATAATAATGATCAGAAATCTTTCAACATGCAGCTTGCCAAGAATAACCCCAGATTGAGTTGTTGTGCAATTTGATATACGGAAGACAGAAAAATGGGGAGTCATTAAATCCAAATGACCATTGCTGTCTAGATCATTCGTGTGTACATCCCAAGGATGGACATACAGACTTGGGGTCACAAACCTCTATTGAAATTTCTGGGTGTAAGTTTATTATCAGGACTTGACTTCCGGCGAACATTGATTGGCCATTATACCTGATTGGGCCGGAAATGGTCTGTGACGTATTTCAAAATGTTTCTATAATATTTGACTCTCAAATGTATCAAAACCACCTATTCAAATTCTAATCGGAAAATATCTGGGCCAGTTTGATTGGCCATCTTCGAAATTTGCCGTAATGGTTTCGGGCTGGATGACCCTATTTCTGGTGGTCTTATCTCGGAAAAATGGTGGGGAATGTATGCTGAATTTTTCGTATGTTTGAGCGGAAAGACCCGGCTACCTGGTGTGGTGGGTCATTTGTGGCAACGAATATTAGGCAATATAGTTTTCTCAAGATGTGCTCTGCCAATTTACTACATATTAAGTAAGGCGATTATTTAGTGGTTTGTGACCTCTACTTACCATCCAGTAAAGTTTGACCACATATTTGCCATGTGGGTTGAACAGGGGCACATGGGGAGCCTTGCCCACTTTACATAGAGAATAGATGTGTTCCCAGGGTCTCCAGTTGTAGGTGTACTCCTCATAGGGCATGCTGAGGTCCTCTGGTGGGGGATTCTTTACAGCATTCATCTCCCATAATGCTTGGATCTGACTGATGATACATCGCATCAACTGAAACAACACAATATCCAAATATTAGCTATATGTAACTTTGTATTATTACATCATCATTATTCAAACTTCATGCATAACCCATAGCCATCCACAGGTAGAATTATTTGTATCTACTTTGATGTGATAACTCAGAAAATAGTGAATGATTTAATGTTGTGAATTTGAAGCGACCACTGATGGAAAAAAATTGCTAAATATTTTGGGTAGGTAGAGATACCTCACACACAGATTTCTTTAGGAATGGTCTGACATTGACAATTTCCCTCAGTCCAGGAGATCCGAGGGGTTAAAAACAAAATATTTAACTGATATAAATATGAAGAGA
This sequence comes from Hanleya hanleyi, assembly GCA_036873755.1. Classification (NCBI taxonomy): domain Eukaryota; kingdom Metazoa; phylum Mollusca; class Polyplacophora; order Lepidopleurida; family Hanleyidae; genus Hanleya; species Hanleya hanleyi. The sequence continues at coordinate 109,096 of JAVTVY010044408.1, read as the reverse complement.
AGCCTAGAATAAAAGAGGGTTAGTACCTCGCTGTTATGTATGTGTTCATTGTTGGTGACAAGGTCAAAGCTAGCCATTCCATCCTGATCCACCACAACTGGAGTCTGCAAAATTCAAAATTAAATTCATAAAAAATAAATGTGCATGAAAATGTAGTCATATTAAATCACATATAATTTTCATAATGGCCTGCATAAATAATCCACTTAAATAAATAAATAAATAGACTGCATACCAAATTGCTTGGAATAATAATTGACTATCAAATTTCAAGTTCAGTTCAAAGTAGACAATCCATTCATTGTTGAAGTCCTCCAGTGGGAAATCAAGTTCAACTTTCACATGCCTCATCTCCCGTAATACCACAAAAGGAATAAATCAAGTATTAATGCGTTTTTTGTCTAGAGGCATCCGTGCGAGTGTGTGGATTTGGTTATCGGGGGATTTTATCGAGTGATACCTGGCTATATGGCAGTCTGAACAGCGCGAACCTGAGACAAGGGGATATAATAAATTATGATCATGATGGATGCATTTATCATAGGAGTCATCAGCCAGTTTTTTCCCCCACAAATATTTTCATATCACGATTATAGCTTCCAAATATTTACACATACCGAGAGACCACACACAATTTTCTGGCAAATGAAACATTGACACCTAGGCAAGACGCTGCTCCATATCATTTATCTAGTAATGATGGTCTCCAGGGATCATGGGTATAGGGAGTGTGTTCTGATATAGCAGGCTTCAGTTGACTGATAACAGCTCTCACATCAAATAAATTGCCAGGTGAAGTAAATATGTTCCTATCATCTCCATCACAAGGATAGAGAAACAGATATGCGAACCCAGACTGTCTTGGATGAGAAAATAGTGAATATTATAGCCAGGCATGGTGAACTGATTATGACCTCTGTCTGGTCATTGATGAAAAAAATACTGAACAGCAAAGCAGGTGAAAAGAATATCATTTAAATCATTCAATAATAAATTGTATTATTAAATGGAATAATGTATTACATGAATACTTCGCCATTGTAAATTTGCCAGAGATTCGTGCTGACAATTCTGTGACATAGGAATTGCGATACTAAGGGAAGAATGTAATTAACAGGTAAGGCCATTGTCACTGGATTGGTTGTTTAGCATGACTTTGATTTTTTAAATACACATGTTAGATGCTATAATTATTTATTTGCAAACAAATTGTATATAAATATGAAGAAAATGAGTAAGTTATAATCATGAAAATGTAAACCCCTCATCTATTTTAATTATTTGCCCTCAAAATATAGATGAGGGCTGGTCATGCTAAACAACCAAACAAGTGACAATGGCCTAACCAACACCGGTAAACTGATCATGCAAAATTTAGATGAATAATTTGGAGAAAATTCTTAGAAATTTATGTTCAAACTTCAAAAATAAAGATTGTTAAATTAGTTTTGGAAAGAATGTTTTCGCATCCATTTCTTTCCTGCAACTGCACCAGTAAAATGCTACATGTACATATATAATACAATTCCAAAATTCAAACAGCCAGCTAGTGAAACATGTATGTAATATGGCCAAAAATATCCATAGTGTAATACTAATTGAAAACTGTAGAGGAACAATATGTCAAAAGACCCACATGGGGATAAAGTCACTTAACACCAGCAATGAAACCATCTGGCCAGGTATTTGGCTTACAGAATGGGTGAAGTGATGCATAACACCCATCTAAACTGGTCCGTCCATGCATCAGATCAATTATTTTACCTGCTCCAGAGCAAGGTAAACAGCCAGGCTGACTGGAGGGTCCACAACAACGGCTAGCCATGAGTCACACTGAACCATTACCCCCATACATTATTGATCAGACAGAGCCTTATTAATCTGTACGTGCTAGCTGTCAAGTCTCTGTGCCCCCTGGCAGTCTCTTGGCGTCCCTCTCATTACAAGCAAATCTCCAATAACATACGGTGTAAAAAGGTCCCATATGGATTCCAAACAAAATATCATCGCCATGCAGTTCACAGAATACAACAGATTCAAGTCAAACAGATCGTCCCATACAGAAATATTTATATCACCATGAAAAAAAAGTTTAATTGTAATTAATTCACCTGACAATTACTCAGGTAATAGATCACACAACCGGACAAGTGGTAAGCAAAAGAAGTGTCCTTCAGTCAAAGTTTTAAATTAATTCACGGGAAAGATGGTGAATTAGTAGAGGCCTTGTACCATAAATTACACGAACACTACAAAGTACAAGTCTAAAACTAACTGACTGGATACTACCAAACTGTCCAGTTGTAAGGCATGCATGTAACAGTCTGCCACCCGAGTTTGCAAGGCATAAATGACTGTCAAAATGTCAGTTTGCAAGGCAAAACGACTGCTGAAAAATCAGTTTGTGAAACATAAAAGACTGCCAAATTGTCAGTTTTATATGTTGTAAGTCAAAACAGACTGCAAAATGCGAGTTTGTAAGTCAAAAAAAAACAATTATCTGCCAAATGTCAGTTTGTCAGGCATAAAAGACTGTCTAAATGTCAATTTGTCAAGCATAAAAGAATGCCAAATTGTCAGTTTGTAAGGCAAACAAATACTGCCAAAATGTCAGATTGTCGGGCTTGTGTGAAATCTACATGCGCCATGTCATGACAAGCGCAGGTTGTCATGGTTGTTTACAATCGAATAAACAAACAAATAAATTACAAGAATTTCTATCTCATCTCTTAACTGTTTTTTCTGTCGTGAAAATGATTAATAACCAAATCACAAACAGAACTGCATCATATATGTTTCACACAGTCTGGTGAGAGAAGCACGCCCCAATAAGATACAGAAACTCCTCCACTGAACTTGGCATGTTGCCAAATGGCACAAGGGTTGGGAAGTCTTAACAAACGTGGCAAGTTTGACAAATTTTACACTATTTTTCAATCGTTCAATATATTCTTTGTTGATAATCAATTCAAGTAGTGCTTTAGAATAGAAATAATGTTTTCAATTTTAGGGTGTGGGCTTCGCCCTTGCCCTAATATATAAACTTTCCCACACTAACCGTTGAACATGCCTATGAAAACATTATTCCTTAAGTATACCAGATATATCAGTACATGTACAGAGCTTTCCTTATCTGTATCTGCCTCTTCTTAGTCAGACCATCAGAAAGAAACCTAAGCCACTACATTTATAAACTTGGTAAATAATAATAATAATAATTTTATTTCAGACTGATAGTCCATAGCATTACATAAAGAACAGTGAGAAGTGGTAGAGGAGTGCGGTAAAGACAGTAAGACATCACAAGGTTTATTTGAAGTCAGTCAACTACATCTATACAAGAAAACAATAGCCCTGATGCTCTACATGGACGGAAATCAACTTACCCCTTCCGTTATAAAATCCTGCGGTCTTTTCCAATGGTCCACCTTCAGTGAATGTGGCATTTCAATTTTACCCTCGGGGTCTTCAAAGAAATGTTGCACCTGGAATAGAAAGCAGTAACTTAATCAGCACATGATTGGACAATTATTTTATTAGGCCAAATAAAATAGGCGTGTTTCCTGTTTCCCGACCATTTCTACCAAAAACATTATTTATGGCTTGAGCAACAGGAGTGACAAATAGCAGCCACCATGTCTGTTCCAATCATGTACATGCAGCTATTTAACTCTTAAACACACCCATCCAGTGAAACTCTGCTTTTATTGTCTAACATTCAATGAAACTTTTACAATGTTTCAATGCAGCCGAAAACTGATCTGTGAACCAATGAATTATATGTGAGGCCTGACAGCAGTTTGTATCCATATTTGAACAAGAATTGAAGAAAATACTTACGTAATACCTATCTACCTACATATTTACAGGTATTTCCACCTTCTTTAGTAAAAGGCACAGAAAAAGCCTAATACGTACATGATCATGCTGGACTATCGTAGTCTATGACCAATCGGTGGACAACTGCATGTTTAGCATTATTAGGTAATACCGTATTCTTCTATAATTTCAAACCACTTCTTAGCAAGTTCACAGATTTGCTAGATACTAAATTAAGTTTTTAGGAGAAATGAAATAATATTTCATAGTAATTCTCAATTTCCATTCGAGTCACAAAATTTTCAGATAGTGCCGGTGAGCTATTGCCTATAGAACAGAAGATATCAAAAATGATACCTAAAATAACCTGGGGTAAGCAGTTATTATTAGGAAGATGCTTGGCATGCCGCTTAGTATTTTATTTTGGTTTTGTTTGTTTGTTAATACATTTAATGGACCGAAAGGACTCACAGCAATTGAAGACCATAGGACTGCAATTAGAACATTTGGAGGTACTAAAATCACACAGCACTTCAACTGAGCCTAATGATATTTGAATGGATACTGTTAATCATGCCTGACCCATGGAAGCCATGCAGTGCACAATCAATATATACACATTGCAATTTGGCAATCACGTTAATTCAGTGCTGTGACACTATAACAAAAGAAGCCTCACGCATACAAGTAATTAACTTCACACACAACAAGAAGATTGCCCCAATCGACCTTAATGGCTTCTCGGAGAGAAATGAAACCCCACATTCCACAGTTGTTACATGAATTCTCTCCATATACATTTACCGAGGTAATTTACTGACGAATAAATCGGCAATTAAAATCGAATGGATATTTTATTCTGCTGAAAAAAATCCTGAACTATTCCAGCTCTGAGTGCCTGTATCTTCTTGGCTTCCAGATCATTGGACTGGGCCTCATTTTCTAATTACAGATCGATGCCCAGGTACAGCAAATTATACCTTACTAAATTCCAGCAGCTGCAGCCATGCTAGTGGGATAGTTTACTCCTGGTCAAACATTTCAAGACAATAAATAACTGTACAAGTAAGCTTATTTTATTGCCTCATCAACATCTAGTTTCACACATGTCATTTTAGGTACAGTTCATGTATTCTATGTGCATATATGCCGAATAGGCAAGAGACCAAGCCAAGATAAAGTCCATACATAGACACGCTCTTTTGGCACCACCATATCAACCAGTCCTCACTCTCAGTGACATGGTCAAAGGGAAACTCAGACTGGACTCACCTAACTACATGTACATGTACACTCAGTTATATGCAAGGTACAGTAATGCCTCTAATAATTCAATCACAGGAAGTGAAATTTGCTACCCTAAAATCTCGGGGTGATCAAATTAGGACTATTTTGTCCCCAAAATTGGAGGTGATTGAAATTTTGAGAGGGAGGTTGAATTATTAGGGGGATTACCGTAAGTTTCGAAGATCATCGTAGTATATACATGTACTTACCACAGGTGATTTCCCTTTATCCTCTTTCCCTTTTCCCTTGTGCGCCACATCCTGAGATAAAAAAAAATTCAACGTTCATCAATTATATCAGAACAATTTAGTTTCATTACTTGTTTATTCAACTAAAAAAAATAATTATGAGATCTCTAAATATTTAATTACACTTACACACAGATATATATCTGAGATCAAAGTCAAAAATTATCAATTATTCAGCCTCTACACTGGAATAATTTATAAACAAGCTGACAGCATGCAGTCTGACAATTTTTAATACTTGGCCTCCTGAGGCACAATAATGGATGTACAAAATCTCTGCTTCAAACATCATGACCATCGTCCCAACGCACGTTTTCTTCACTTTAGCTATGCAGATCGTACAACTGCGGAAGCTATGTGTGTTAGCTGTATAGAATACGATGACATAAGACATCCTGACATTCTGTTTCAATTCTACCCACAATCTCATCTCCCATGTCTGTAATGTGCAACAGCGAATATGTGCTATATTTTCTGTCCACACCAAACGTATACGATAATACGGTACTGGTAACTGGAGTGATTGAGTGAATAGAATTTAACGTCGCTTTCAACAATATTTCAGCTATATCACGACGAACCAACTAAGCACCACCCAGCCCAGTTGTGTTCCTGCTACATGTACTTCAAAGAAGAAATCTTTGAAGCAGCATGGAACCAGACACCCTCCATCCACCCTATATAACACTGAGGACAGCACACAAGACACAGACAGGACGCTTACATGTACATGGTGCAATAAAGACGAGTGGTATTACAGTGCTAGACATCACATTATCAAGTTCCTGTTGCTTCTCAGCAAAATGCATTGAAGCAACAGGAACCTGAACCCACCCAACCACCCGCCTGGTAACTGGATACTGTAATACATGTATCTCGCATAAATGTGAGACTGCAAATGTGTCGGCAGCAAACAATCATAGTCTCAGTGTAAGACCACACAAATCTAGAGTGTTACATAGAAGTCGACATTAGCGGTAAAAAGCACATACGAGTCATTCGGGTGACATTTTCAACATTTATACACAGCTAGTTACTTTCACCAGGTTTGGTGTGGTCTTCAATAGAGTACAGCCAGTGAATGGATGGGACAAAGGACCTACAGGTAGAAGACTGAATGGGCCAAGCCACAAATAATTCAAGTCTGATGAATTCCTTTGAATTCCAAACAATGCAGTGACAGGCCTCTTGTTTTGTGAGACAACAGGCGAGTGACAATCACTCGCCTTATTTATTATCAGGAGTGTGGTTAGCACACCTAAAATCACACCCCTTAAATGAGTCTAGGCGAATGATGTGTTATCTCCCTTGATAACAGACGAACCGTGACCAATAATGATGTGAAATTTGACAGCAAATGGTTCTCCTGCAATTTTTCTTTTCAAAAAATGAGGTGGGTGTTTTTTAAATTTATTATTATTAATTTTTTTATTTGGCACACATGTTCTTTCAAACTTAGAGCACCAGTGGAAAGTTGATGTCAACACTGATATGTCAAAGACAACTATTTCCCTAATTTCTGCAATTAGAACTGCAAAAAGCTTTGTTGTTGACTAAATCATGTGAACTTTAGATGGCACCTGTGACATTATATCAAAGAATTTAGATCCAACTAACACCCTTTTTAAAGAATGAAAATTTAAGGGGAGTATCCCAACTATATTTACTTATATTTATCAGAAGTCTCCCCTTGTTAATTGCTGATTCCAATAAATTAGAATCAAACACCAGTCCCATTGGAATTATCAACTAACTGAAATGTCTGCATAGAAAAACTTCCACTTGTGAATAGAAGCCAAAGAAAAGAAGCCAACAATATTATTTACCAACTGGAAGAATAAATGAAAGTACTCAAAGTACTGATGTCTGGATCGCCAATAATGGATTTAAAGTTTCAAAACGTTTCAGCTGGCATGTTTCAGTCGATAGCAGATGTATGGATAAATGTGGAGATTTTCTCCAATTTGTGGACGAGTCTGTTTGGGAAATCACAACTGGAACACAGTTTAGTCTTCAAGGAAGTGAATTTGTGAAGGCGGTTCATTTAGAAATATGCTAGGTCTTCATGGTAGCAAGAAACTATCTACAGTAATATGGTTAAAAGTGGATCGTCTGCGTCAATGTCTTCTACCAGTTTTTGCGAGCAGATTTTCATAATTCATGCAATTTTATTGTGACAAAGCGACAAATATGCGAGGAGACTGGATAGTTTTATTAATGTGTTTTTATTTGTGTAGCACAGTTATTTGGAAGAGCTGCATGAGTTTGTTAAGTCCCCATTACTTATATATGCCTGCATGGTGTTTATAGTAAATTTGTTTGTTGACAACGTGCGAAAATTCCTGTTGTTGTTGCTGTACGATCATTGCGTATATAATTTAGTTTGAAAAAGTTTGAACACCAACAACAAAACTTTTCGAAAGCGGTACCTGACAAATTCTGTTGTTTCCACTTTCGAAAAGTTTTGTTGTTGTTCAAACTTTTTGAAACTAAATTATATTCGGAGAGCAGAGTCCCCCGGAATACATAAATTTGCAGTGGACAGGATCCGGTCAAGTTCACAAGACGAGAAAAATGTAAATACTATTGTTGTTGCTTCGACACATATCTCCTCTGGAAATATATTCCATGCAGTATGCGTACACATTAAAATAGTAACGAACGCCGACTTCACGGGAAAGAACGTACGAGTGTTGAAAACTGGTGTCTTCATAATCCCAGAACCTGAACCTGTCAAGTGCGACAGTCGGATCAAGGAACAAGATTTGCAACGTATGATCGTACAGCAACATTAACAGGGATTTTCGCACAAATTGTCTCTCCAACGCTATCGTTGTCAACAAACAAATTACGAACTATAAACACCAGACATATATATTATAAGTAATCGGACTTACCGCAAACTCAGACAGATGCAAAAAGCGCACAGACGGCAAACACGAGGTGGGCAGCTTACCATATTACCAGGTCATCAATTTACATTTACAACAGTCTACGGTGACAGCACAGTGCTGGCATGAGTTATCGCCTGGTGGGCGCTGAGAACCGGGTTTGAGCCGATCGCCCGGAACCAAAGAACAAAAAAATAGTCCACGGATTTAAGCAATCCCTGGGCGAAGAAATGAATATGAAATACACTCAAATTCAGATTTCGTTTTATTTCTAGTTCACATGAAACGATTACGACTGTTTTTTTCTTCATTTTCTGGTTAATACCCTGATATAAGACTCAACACAGTGAAAATCACTGGCGGAGTGATACAGGTTAACCCAGGGTCATCGCATTATAGTGCACGTACACATTTGCATAAATTTCGTGAGTGGCAGCATAGTCTGGTCGACACCGCTACGCGGTGGCGATCCAGACAAAAATCAGATAGTCCGATTCCGTTCCATAACAGGTCCGACTTTTGCATGCACCAGACTACCGCGCAAGAGGTGACGCGCAACCGGAAGTAAATTTGGCGCGGAAAATGTTGATAGAGAAAGTCACCAACAAGGTCCAACAACAATGGCTAAAGATCGGCTTGAAATAAATTTCCAATGGATTATTTATTGGATTGTCCATTCTTTCAGATTGATCGCATTTTATCGTTTTTGCTATATAAAATCCTACTTGCCGCATGCGACAGGTAGATTTTTTTTGCAAGACAAGTTGTCGCTGGAAAAATTCACTTGCCGGTGGCAGGTAGGCAGGCGTTATTTCGACCGCTGACCATTTAACCGGATGTAAACACATGCGTTTCTGTCGGAAGGCAGTTAATGGCACACGTAAGTTGGTAATGAATTTAGCTGCGTTTACTGTTTTTTAACGACCGCGAAATGCCAGGTGCGCTATAATCGCGCACGTAGTTCCAAGTTCAGAAGCGCGAAGGTGCGGGAGCGCGATCGCGCGCCTTAAAACGAGAGGCCTGCAGTGACCTGAGGCTGACCTGCTTTTTATGGAGATATCTTTTGTAACCCTAATCACACAGTATGTGATGTAAAATAGATATTCCGACAAAAACGGACACAATGATGACAATTTTATTATTTCAACAATTCATTTTTTCAGTTTCAAGATCAGTGCAAGAAGTGTACAATGTATATAGATTGCCAGGCAAGAGAAGAACATGACGTTCATGAGCTGGTTGTTTTGGGTGTACATGTAGGACAAAACCCCAGTGGACAAAACCCCAGTTTTAGCTAAAGATAACACTGAGATCAGAGGGCCCAACATCAAACAAAGCTTCACTTGTACATGTACATGTGCAGAGTTAGCCAGGAAGAGATATGGAGCAAACAAAAAAAGATAAGCTCAACATCTTCAGATCAGGGCAGGGTGTCTCTCCAGTGTTCTTTCCCCTCATGTGTACACAAGGGTAAAATATGAACACAGAAACCTGTGTTGTTTCACCACAAAAACTGACTTGGTAAGGTAAATCTATTCTCTGTCTGGTACCATGGAACCCTACATGTAGATCAAACTACATATATCTGTAGAACCTGGACAGCAAAACCTCAGCCACAATTTGATTCCAACCATGTACAATACTGACAAAAATGAATCCATGATACATGTAGATAAAATGAACCCCAGCTACTCACTCCAAAATTCATGGAACCAAGAATCGCATTGTAGACTTCATGCCCTGTCAAGATGATTATGACAGAAAGAACACAGGTAAAGTATCAGATGGTGTACAAATTAATAAAGAGCCAGAAGCCTACCTGTTAAATTAGCATCCCAATTCGGCAGGGGTTGGTCATGTACATCACACACCTGCTAACTTATCCTGACCACACTGCAGAACCCCAACTTCCATACTCCAAGTAATTAGGTCTGTGCCAACCACCAGATTTTTAGGTACCGGTACAGTAGCAAAGTTTCGACATCAAGGCAGGCAGGACTGCCGGACATGCCAGCTAGCCCCTCGCCTGCCTCTGCCTGCCACCGGCCAGGCAGACCGGCCTGCTGCTCTATAGATCGTCCTACCTGTTCAAGCTAGTGATATAGCCGACAGCTAGAAGCCAGGTAGGCTCGGTGTTTAATGAGTGAGTCATGTGACCGGAACAGCTTTGAGTTCAGGTGAGCTCTCCTCTCCAGGTGTTCACAAAGATAGGCAGGCAGGCAGACAACAGAGTGTGAGCGGACCATGCAGTCCAAGTACATGGCGTCTACTCTCAATCAATGCTAATTCCCAGTTTTCACTCCACCATGCTGATCTCATCATCTAATTCAAATCCTATTACCTTGTCTGTTTTACATCTGAGTATATACTGGAGCAGTACGATACACACATGATATACGAAGCTCAGAAATGGACTGATAATCCTTCACCTGCACAACAAGCAATGAAGCTGTGCCATGGCAGGTCATTGAGACAGCAGTTCACAGTGGTTCGTTTATGCGCTCACTTTCCTATCTCTTTAACATGGAACCCCAACTCCATCTCAAATTACCTATTGACAACTGGTGTAAATCGATCAAATTATCCTACTATTCCAAGAAAGGACCATTGCAATTATATTTATGATAATTTTGGTCACTTCAGGTTGAAAATATTGCAGTTATCATTGAGTAAATATATTTGCTGTGTTAAAGACAGAGCAAAGAGACTGGATTAATGAACCACTGTGAACCGCTGTCTCAAGGCTCGTACTGGTGCTATCAGTACAGTTCCATTGTTAAAGGGTTAGCTTGAATTTTGTGCAAGTGGGGGATTAGATAAAACTATTTTCTAATTTTTTATGAAGGTAGTATGTAGGCCTACTTGTAGAAAAATTAAATGAGTGCACAATACATGTATACACTTTTACAATTGATATTTCTCACAAAGTATTCAACGTCTTGAAAGTTCAATGACACGGTGTGATAGAACTACATGTACAAGTTTTTCTGAAAATCTGGTCACAGTTTTTTCTAACTATTGCATAGTTTGGTTTTCATTTTAAAGTAAATCAATAAAATTTGCTAGCTATAAACTAGGACATACATGTATTCAAAAAGCATGGGGCTCCGCCTGGGGATTGGAATTGCAACTTATTGATGAGTGGCAGAACTACACCAAATTTGCAATCAGAGCAGTTGCTAGCAAAAAAATAATAATATTTGAAAATATTCGAAAAAAGTTGAAGAAAAATTTGAAGAAAAAAAACTTTGAAGAAAAATTTATAAAAATTAATGAAAAATAAAAATAAAAGAGAAGAAAATTTGTGCACAAAAAATATTTCAGATTGAAATTTAAAATTTAATTTAAAAATCTGAAAATGAAATAGGAGGATATGGAATCAGGCAATGTATTGAATAAGAGTAACAAGATTTAAGCTCCCAGAATATAGGGCGAGATTTCGTTTTATAATAGGTATTACATATATAGTGCACTGGGGGTGGATCGTGCTCTCGAGGGTAGTGGATGGGTTGAATACAGGGTGTATCAAAAAAAATGTCCACCTGTGGGTTTTTATTTTTGTATCTGAATCTGTGCATACTATATGTAAACAATCGATTGCAACACAAGAAGGTGATATTTGTGTTGCATAATGTGCAAAGTTTGCACAACTGCGAATAAAATTACCTGAAATAATTAAGTTTAAAAACGAGTGGTGAGACTTCAAAAATGCACTGGCTGGCTTCTGTCATACACACTGCGTGGGTGTGATTAGCGCCGAGTTCAACAATAGCCTGTCAAGTTCTTCAATGTGGCCTGTCAGACAGATGCTAACTGGGCACAGTGCAGTTCAGTTTCGTCAGCTATGAGAATGCATTGCGAAGAAACCTTTACTCACAAATAATACTGTCGGTTTATGAGCTTTAAGTCCAATCAAGACAAATTTTATAGCAAGACACTGTCGTGTTCATCAGTATGGTTGGTCAGCAATTCACCTCATTTCAACGTTCTTTTATGGTGACAACATACTACCAAACAAGTGAGTGAGTGAGTGAATAGGGTTTAACGTCGCTTTCAACATTTTTTCAGCTATATCACGACGGGGAAGGGAAGGGAGGGAAGGGGGAGAGGCAGGGAAACCTACTTGTAACAGAGCAGATCTAATGCTGCCAAACAAACAGCATTAGGGACACAATAATGGCTTTCCAACAGCGTTTTCCACAGCGTCAACCGCCAAACGCAAGGACAATAAAGCGCAATGTCCATAAATACCAGCTTCATGCAACTAGCCTAAACAGAAACAACGGCAACTCAGGTCGCCCGAGGACTGCTCGGTCTGCGAGAAATATTGCCGCTGTTCGTGCCGAGTTGAATGCAAATCCTGGTAGCAGCGCGAGAAGGAATGGTGTTCCGCAAGTATCGTCGGCAACGTTCAATCGAATTACACGTTTAGATCTGGTGTTGCACCCTTACAGAATACAAAGGCGCCATGAACTGTTGCCGGCTGACCATCAGCGCCGACTGCAATTTTGCCAGTGGTTGGAAAATCACCAACCCCGGTTCGTAACGCACTTCCTCGTTGGAGATGAATCGGTGTTCCACATGAACGGACGGGTCAATACGTGGAACGTGCGGAATTATGCTCCCCGTGGTCATCTACCAGATTTTCATTATGATGTATCAATCAGTCGACAAAGTTCGACTCTTTGGATTGGTATGGTAGGGGATGGTCACATAATTGGCCCCATCTTCTTTGATGGAAATGTGAATGGGCCAGCCTATCTGCGAATGGTCAATCAGGATGTTGTCCCCAACCTCGTTGGCCGCTATGGACAGCAACGGAATGGTGCCATACCCCATCTCTGGTGGATACAGGATGGCGCCCCAGCAGATCGTACGCGTGATGTTAATCAGCGTCTCCAACAGCTGTTCCCTCGACGTGTGGCAGGTTTGGGTCATCCAACTGAATGGCCACCACGATCACCAGATCTGACTCCGGCCGACTTCTTTTTGTGGGGCTATCTGAAGGGGAAGGTGTACCAGACTGTCCCAGCCAACCTTGCCGACCTTCGCCAGCGAATTGAACACGAGGTTCAAGCTCTCAGACGAACGCGAATGGTCCGCAGAGCCTTCCAGGAGATGCGCGACAGGGCAGGCCGTTGTGTTCAGCTGCGAGGGGCTCACGTTGAAGGACATTAATGCACGACGGCTGAAATGTGGATGTCGGAATTGACGCCTAGATTAATTTATTTTGATATCGGATGATCGTCTTTAATTTGTTAATGGCAGCATTTCATTATTTCATTATCTTTTTTCTTTATTTATTTGTTTCTTCATTTAATGAATTTTTTTGTTTCTTCACTGATTTTTTACGTTATGCACAGAGTGCAGTTTTTTACAAGTCTTATTATGCACAATTGAACGATGTTCAATTACAAACAAAAACATGCTATGAATTGATATGGAACATGTCAAGATCAAGTTCTTTTACATGTACATAATCATAAAAACAATAATATACAAAACTGGATTGATGAAGAATAAATCTAACTGGAGAATGTGCTGTGTGGTTCACAGTGTAAATGGCAGAAGCCAGCCAGTGCAATTTTGAAGTGATACCACCCTTTTTAAAACTTCATTATTTCACTCAATTTCATTTGAAATTGTGCAAACTTTGTGCATCATGCAACATAAAGACCACTTTCTTGTGTTGCAGTCCGTTGTTTACATATAGTACTCATAAATTCAGATAAATAAATAAAAACTCACAGGTGGACATTTTTTTTGATACACCCTGTAGGTATAGCATGATGTAAGGTCCAGGAATATATGACAGTATGTGGTAGACAGACTTACTTTAGGAGATAGAGGGTGAGGCTCACTGCCCCAGGGGTGGGGACATACTCCTGAGGGTATTGGATGGCTTGAGTACATCTAAGTGTAGCAGGATGTGAGCTCCCAAAATATGTGAGTGTGTGGGGTCAGATGAGACTTAAGTAACTTCTAGATGAGATATTTAGCGTGAGGCTCAGGTACCTCGGATGGGGTCATGACTTAACAGAAGTGCAAATAAATTGTGCCAGTTTGCTCAGTTGCTCAGTTTGAGGGATTTCACTCTGTTTTTATTAAAGACAAAATTTAAATAGTAGCCCAGTAAATATTCCACTTGTTTAATGTTAGTCAGTTTATATTTTATTTTAGGAAATATGTCCTTAAATTTAAAGTTAACAAAACTATTCCTACTTTTTGACAGAAAATTGACTCTCCCATGGAAATCATGCTCACATATTATTATCTGTCACGCCATAGCTTGTCACATGTAGTTTGTGCGCGTTGTTGTGCAATCTGATGATTACGAAGTTTCTGGATGGAAACATTCAATAAAGTTGAAGACAATTGTTGGTAGACAGTCAGAAATTGACAAATTATATACGAACTTATCAATGGTGTAGGTGATCTTTCACTATCCATAAATGGTTTTGTTCCTCAGAAAACAACAATACCATATTGGCGAAAATTATGATTTGCCCATTGGACAGGACACCTTCAAGTTTTGGTTGCCCGAAAATATATTTGGCTGTCTCGGGATGTCCAGCGAGCTAATTTGTGAGCCCTGATGTTCCCAAGGATAGTGGATGGGTTCAATAAGTGTAGCATGATGTACGCTCCCAGATATAAGGGTATGGCTTAATCATTTCAGGCGGAACTCACTTTAGGAGATAGTCATAGTCGGTGAGACTCTGTGCCCTGGGGGTGGAGACATGCTTCCGAGGATAGAGGGTGTGTTAATAATTGTAACGTGATGTAACCATCTACCTTCTCAGAATATATGAGGGTATGGAGTCGGGCAAGGCATATTTTAGGAGATAGAGAGTGGGGCTCAGAGCCCCTGGGGTGCATCTTCACCACGTCCAGGTTTCTATTTGTGAGCCAAATGCGAACCCTTGACCAATTTGCATAGCAAACCGCGTTCAACCCACACTCCAGTTACGTGACCTAGAAAAACTGCGCTGATGGTAAAATACGTTTGGGTTTCACTTTCGCTGCTAAACTATTCGCTGATACCGAATGTAAAATATTTAATCCAAGCACGCATAACAATAAAATATTAATGGATAGACCAGTGAAATTCAAATCCTTCAGTGAGAAGGTGAGGTCGGATACACTGACATCGCGGACCGCCTTTAAATGTTTTCTACATTTGCCTGGCAGATGAATGGGTTTATGAATGGTAAATGCAGGGTTTATTTTCTCTTCAAATAGATTTTGTTTTAAACTATGTTTCCTTATATTTATTAATGTTCATGGTTGTTGAAAAGGTGCCTGTTCTTCTGCCACTGGATATCGCACAAGCTATGGTGTTTTCGAATCTGTTGTTACGGTCGCCATGGTCGTGGTGCTTAAGTGATCCGATTGGTCAATATGTGCATGATGCCGCTGTGTGTCGTTGATCGCGATACATTGCCCAAGCGTACCAGGGGCTATATCTACGATAGAGATACCCCCAGTTTTAGCGAGGATGCTGGGGTGGGGACATGCTCCCGTGCAGTGATGTAACTTAACTTTTTATGGTGGTTGCCATAAGGGCAAGCTAAAAGTTTAAACTGGTTGCCCTGAATCAGACCCAGTTGCCCTTACATCGTGACCACAATATGAACGAGCCTCAATTGTGACAATATTATCAAATGCCAGTATCTACAAATCCTCATTCCCACTTTCCTCTGTCATTGGCTTCATCTCTAAGACTGTAACTGTTATGATGGGGATAGATATTATGATGGGGATAGATATTTGGTTCAGAAGCACAATTAGAAACATATTTTTCCATCCACCATGAGTTCATTGTAAGACTGGACATTGCAATGATTTGACTGGAACCAGATCCACTTGCCATGTAGGGCAAGTACAAACTCAATTTCACTTGCCCCCGGCAGATTTCCAAACATATTTCCTTTATTTTTTCCGGACAGGAACAGTGACACGGACACACACAGACAGCATTTAGATTCCTATATCAAACTTTCCACAGCTAATGCTATGTGCTTGATAAAAATTGTTACACAAATTGTTTCAGGTGTCCAAGCAGGCTCCAATTTTTTTTTGAGAAATTAACAGTTTTTGATGTAAAACATGCAAAAACAACGAATGCGAGAATTCAACAATTTACTTTTGACACTTCTTTTAAGACCTAATAATGGTTTAACCATTTTTAGATTTAAAATGATATATTGATACGATTAAAATCTGATCTTTAAATGTCTTGAATTACCGTACCATATAAAATGTCTAACTGTACATGCAGAATTATAACTATTATAAGCTCCAGCCTTCATTTAAGAGGCCAGGTGATTTGCAGATGCCAAACCGGACTATCAGGCATCCCGTCCTTCTGAGACTTCAAAAGCAAAAAAAAAAACTTAGCAGGCCTTAGTTGTCCTGGGATGGGAGTAGATGATCACAATCTGAGGCGAGCAGTCATAGGCTTGTTATCTCAGAATCGTCTTACACATAATTTGTAATTTGCCATTGTCTCATGGCAAGGTATGTAATAGTAACAACTATGTCAAACTCTCCACAACCATGCAGAGTTGAGATTAAATCATCAAGGATGGGATTGACCCCTAGCACTGCTCACGGGTGGATTTACAAACCATTGGCTGCATCCTGTACTGTTGTCAAGCTTTCCCATGTATGTAGGAATTTTCATGGCTACCGTGTTCATGGTATATAGAAATGTATAACTTACCCATTTCTCAGCATTAACATCAGCATCATTCCATTCAGGCCAAATTGCTAACCTAGCTCGTTTGTCTGCACTGGCTGCTGCAGATGCTGCCCTGTAAGTACAAGAAATAACATGAGAATTACTTATTTGTTATCCATCTTCTTGCATGTGTCCAGTTACATACATACATGTACAAGCACAGGGCAAATCAGCCAATGAGAAGGACCTCATTCTCTGAACCCAGATAGACTCTGGGAGATTATATGAGGAGTTCAATTAAATGTTTTTCTTCTAATTCGATGGCTCCCATCGGGTGTACATTTTTTGCTGTTTTGTTCTATTGTTCACCTAAAACTCCCAAAATTCATAATCTATCAGGTTTCTCCGAAACATAGACATTTGATGATTGGAATGGTCTATTTTTACACAATTTAACAACAACAAATTTGAATTAAGTTTAATTCAAACGAATGTTCTGACACACTCGTCGTAAATCTCAATTTTATACACTTCTTATTGGCAAGCGTGGAAGACAACCGAAATTCGAAATACTACAGATATTACGCAGATGTGCCATATAAGGACTTTCAATTTGTCACATTACAGCATAGGCAAAAGATTTGCCACAACGGGATGTGGAATACTTGGACATACATGCCCCATCATATGCAATAGCTACAGCCAGAGAAGCTGTTGCGCTCCTTACAATGAAGGACAGGTCGATGGTTTCAGCCTACAGAAACTGATCATTTAAAATGTTGTGTACCAGAAACGAATGTAGAGTTGCTGAAGAGGAAACTTTTTGACCTTCGTCAGCTGTCAAGTCAACATTCAAGCTGCACAGCTATCAAAGTCTTGGCCTAGTTGAGCTATCGATATTCAGATGTAAAACAATTCTGGAAACATGCAGTTACCACCCACTTTACTCATACACTGGGGCAAAAGGGCCCAGGCAAATCTATGTCAAGAGTTCATTTGACTGGGTCAGCACAGATGTCTTAGGCCATTGTCACTTGATTGGTTGTTTAGCATGACCTTGATTTTTTAAATACACATGCTAGATGCTATAATTATTTATTATTAATTATCAAATTGCAAACAATGTATACGAATATTCTCTTAAACACAACGGAAGTAACAATGGCTCTAAACAAAGGATCAGCTGTTCTATCAATTACAGTGCCGTGATCGCCACCCGCGCAACTGGGGGATTTTTAACCTAGACCTCAGCGGAGTGTAAGGTTTTTCCTAAAAATCTTCTCTCATACTGGAGATAAATTTCTACAACTTGGCGAAGTAAAAGATAGTACATCCGTTCAAATTATGTGTTAAAATCAGTGCTGAACTAGTCTTTTTCGAAGCTTTTTCCATTTACTTCTGTGTTAAAATTAGGCTTTTCAGATGGAGGAAAATCCCCCAGTGACGTCATTGTATCATAGAGAATGAAGAAAATGAGTCAGTTTTACCCATGAAAATGTAAATCCCTCATCTATTTTAATTATTTGCCCTCAAAATAAAGATGAGGGCTGGTCATACTAAACAACCAATCAAGTGACAATGGCCTTACATGCGCATGTGTCAAAAGATTTACGGTGTGTTTCAATGCAAACTCAACCCAGAACATGTTATCATAACCAGACTATGCGAGCTATGGTATCCGATCTGGGAGCACCATTTCTCTTGTCAATTTAAAAAAAAAAATCACTTGTGGTTGAGGGGACGGAGCCTGCATTGCTCCCTCAGTTCGCTAGCATTGCTCGCTTGGAATCAGTAACTTGCACAGCAACTTCTACTCTCTTTTTTTCAACTCCTAGGCTATTGAAATCCTTAATGAAACCATGTATGCAAAGACAATTCAATTCATTTCTTTATTGTACCAAACATATGCTGGATACATTACAATTAAATACATCATAGCGAAAATAAAACAAATTTGGGACAACAAATTATCAGCAAGTTCAAAAACAGACTGGGCCGACATTGGGACACAGCCGAATGAAGTTTTTCTATAGAGAGGACAGGTAACCGGAAGTGGAAGGAAGTTAGTTCACGCTGGGGCAGCTTATAAGTCTCTGTGACTTAGTGCTCAAATCAGAGGTACCAGCATATTACTCGTGGGGCGATTTTGTCACCCCGTAACAGCTTTATCACCCCCTACAGTCACAGGGCACCATCACTATCCAGTTCCATGGATGGTTGTTACCCCCTGCACCCTTCTCATCCCCTAGTCACAGAGCACCATTTCTATGAGCATCACTACCCAGATCTATGCACTGACCCAGTGGCACGGACACAAGCATGTATGCATGGACTGACAGATCCTCTATTATAGATGAAGATTCTGTCCTTCCTGTTTGTCGACAATGCACCACTTTGGAGTGGAACCTTGGTACATTTTAATACATTTACCATTAAGATGTCATACTGTGACACTATGCAACAATCCGATTTTACATTACCAGGTTGTGGGGGGGGGGAGGGGGGCGAATGGATACATACTATGTGAGTTTCAAAATATAGCTGTTTATAGGCATTGCTGGTCAACTTATATTTGTTTGGTATTTTCAGATGTTTTCCTAGATATGTCTTCTACATGTACACACATGTGACCAGAGCGGTATGGTTGCAGCGACTACGTCGTCACCATAACGGTAGCAGACACACAACACCGACGGACCACTCTGGTACCGCTACGGTACCGTTACGAGGTGAGTGATCGAGTAGGATTTAACGTCGTTCTCAACACTTTTTTTAGTCATATCACGACGGTGCCTACATGTGCCAGAACACAAGAGTGCCCACAGTTCCTATTATCCTGGACACTGATCAGCCCAGCCAGTATAGCACCCGTTACGGTGAAGGCATAGTCACCGGTATGGTACCATACCGCTCCGGTACACTATGTTTTCACTGGCGGGGAACTTAGGTGTGTAGTATTTGATAATATTTGAATGGGAAATTCTACCACAGGCTATATACCTTGCGATAAGCCGACTAATGCATAAGCCGACTCTTAGTCAAAACGAAATTCCGAAACTCGGGTAAGGTTTGGGTTTAGTGTGGGTAAACACCTAGGGATTCAAAACAACTTGATGCTCCAGGGGGTGGGGCTTTCACACAGTTTCAGTTCCAAACTGGGTCAAGTCTTTTTCTTTTTCTATGATAACTCTTGGTGGATTAAATTTAATTATAATTAAAGGCTTTACGTCAGGAATTACATCAATATTTTGCAATATGTTGGGATTATATGTTAATATATTATTATATTTCTGTTTTATCCAATAATTTACTCATGGGGGTTGGGCATTTCGACAACTGCTATTTTCTGCCCTATTTGCTAAGTCCCCACTAAACCCCGATGCTGAGGGATGCATGGGTGTTGCGTTTTACTTCTGCATAAAAACATGCAGCACTGACTTCATCTGCAAGTAGTGATGACATACCAATTATTGGAATCTTCCACGAAATAACTAATAACGTGATCAGTTTATATACACCACGGCTGAAGTAATATAAGACACCGTAAAATCACGAAATTCACAACATAGGCTGTATATTCGCGCCATGGATGCCATTTTGTATCCAACGAAGCTCAAGCACATGACATGAGGGGATATTTTACCGACACACTTACTCTCTGGGTGTAGCTGAGCTAACCCGATTTGATGACGGATTTTTCTTTGCCTGTTTAGATGCCATTTTGCTAAATTATGATGCGAGGAATGTCATCAAAATGAACTAAAACAGTTCCCCAAACATGCTGTCCCGTTGCCACGAAGGGTCGACTCGATGTCAGCACGCATGCGTTTGTTTTAGTTCCACGAAACACTCGCTAGAGTGCGCTGCTATATACATGTGTATTTCTATTCTTAGCAGACAGCATTTTCTCTTTGCTCAACTCATTCGTTCATGCATTCGTGTGGTTGAATAGGCCTACATTTCACAACGAGTTTTAATTACAGGCTGAAATGTAGTAAAAGTAAGCAGAATTATGCGTTTTGGTAACATACAAAACCACTAAATTTAAATAATTCTATAGATTTTAAATAAGATGCTCTTAACCATACTGTCACTGCTTTTCAGGGCATTCAATGTTACGTCCCTAGCTAAATAATATAGGTCCCAGTCACCCCCAGCGAGGGTTTTAGATAATTTTAGTACGAATCACCCACCTCTGAAACTGCCGTACATCTAATCTCTATCCCCTCCTTCGCACTATTTTAAAATCCTGCGCACTATTGTGAAAAAGTAACGCATGCATATATTGCCGTCTGAATTTTCCAGTCGACAACTTCCACTTTATACGCGCCATGTTCAATTGCAAACGGCCCAGCACACATAACAGTGACATCACCAACATGGCGCGCAGAGAGTGGAAGTTGTCGACAGGAAAATTCAGACGGCGATATATGCGTTACTATTTCACAATAGTGCGCAGGATTTTAAAATAGTGCGCAGGAGGGGATAGAGATTAGATGTACGGCAGTTTCAGTGGTGGGTGATTCGTAATAACATTATCTAAAACCCTCGCTGGGGGTGACTGGGACCGTCGTGGATTATTTAGCTAGGTCGTCCCAACTTCGATACTTCAGAATCACTCCAAAACTTTTATTCCAAACCCTACAACTTTCATTCCAAACCCTACAATATTATTTCTCATATAGTAATTATATAAAAATGTAACATTAGATATTACTATAATTTCTGATCACAAAAAAAAAATCACCTACATAATATCGAATTGTACTTCCAATACTATAGGGGCTCGTTACCGTTGTTAATTGGTTAATTAGGTTTATTGGTGGTGGGGGGGGGGGGGATCTATCTTGTTACTCCTTCGACCCCTACCCATTCCCTCCCTCCCAATAAACTTAATTATTCAAGTTTAAGTTAGTTTATTTACGTCTTACTAACTGTATATACCGGTACATCATGAATACAGAAGCCACTCAGTGAGGGTTGTGAAAGACGGTATTTAGGTTCTACAATAAAATGGTTAAGACAAAAACAGGTTTTGGCACTGACTTTCGTTGAAAGTTCACAGGATTAAATAGCACACACAAAAAATGATAATAAATGATATAAAGGATAAAAGTTCAGATTCAAACGAATGTGGTCACCATGAAACCCATTTCTGTGAGAATATCATATCGCAGATCATCATACATGGCCGGGCATATAATGACGTGCAATTCATTCTCGACACCATTACTACATAAAGGACATAAACGTTGCTCAAGGAGCAGGTTCTCAAAACGACCAGTTTCTACACGGATAGGTGCAACACATCTAAATTCGGCAAGAATGATTGCCTCAGCAGCCCACATGCAAAGATAACTTAGCGAATGTAGTGAAAATTTATATATATACAATAGGCTTTTTCGTATATTCAACATAGATGTTTTCAACGTCACCATGTCTTTAGGCTATGCCTACATCAAAATATCATTTTATGGTCGAAGGTGTCATAAGTAGTAGAGAAAGGGTAAACCTAGGCGCTCTGACTTTTGAGCGGCACAACCACCAGATGTCAAAGCATCTAGTTTAATCATTTTAATGATAATTTACCCCCCAGTCACTTCAATGTGAATACACTTCCACAGTCCTCCGCGGTGATGCGGTCACTACCTCCGTAGACAAAAATAGTCCCATGCATCGGTCTACGGACCAATCAGCGATCCCTGTCTCCACTATTGTCATATTTTAGATAAATAAATGCATGTTAAAATGTACACGATAGAGTAAAAAAAAAAATCTCGATGTTAGCCCACTTTTAAACGTCCGTCGAATTATTTGATACCTCAATTTTCACCATGAGCCTACAGTATAAACCATGGGTATTATTTCTGTATGAAACTCAGCTTTTTGTGCAGAATTGAAGATATTATTAGTAGGCTTCAGTTGAAGCAGTTTTCCTGTGTAAACGTCAAATATCGATCCTTTCCAAGTTCTGAGGTTCCTTTCACAACGGTAGGCTATCGTACAACTAATTATGGGGAAAGGACTCGACAGTTGAAACTCATGACGGCCTGTCAAGCTGAGTGCCACGTTAATGCTAACAACTGATATATGATAAATAACTGGATAATAGTTCACATAAAAAAAATTAGGATAGTGGTAGAGAATGTGTAGATTGAGTCGCATTTGAAACTGACCGTTATCCTTCCTGCTCGTCGTTATAGATTATGATTGACCGAATGTCTCTCCCATCATTATGTATCATGAACGGATCGGTTAAATTGCTGTTCTATATATGGATTATTAATGGATGGGTCAACCTGGCTGTTGCATAATTATATATTATGAATGAATCGGCCAATTAGGGACAGTCCCATCATTACGTTTTTTTAAAGGAAGGACCAAGTGACTGTTCCATTATTAGATATTATGAACGGGTGGCCAAAATGACAGTTCCAAAATTGTGTTTCTTTAAAGAAAGGGAGAAATGTCTGTTCCATGATTATGGATTATGAATAGATGGACATAATATATTATGAACGAGTGTACCAAATGACTGTTTCATCATTATTAATGGATGTGTCAAATGGCTGTTCCATCAATGTGCATTATGAATGGATGGACCAAATGACTGTTCTATCATTACATTTTACGAATGGTTGTGTCAAATGGCTCTTCCATCAATGTGCATTATGAATGGATGGACCAAATGACTGTTCTATCATTACATTTTACGAATGGTTGTGTCAAATGGCTCTTCCATCAGTGTGCATTATGAATGGATGGACCAAATGACTGTTCTATCATTACATTTTACGAATGGTTGTGTCAAATGGCTCTTCCATCAATGTGCATTATGAATGGATGGACCAAATGACTGTTCTATCATTACATTTTACGAATGGTTGTGTCAAATGGCTCTTCCATCAATGTGCATTATGAATGGATGGACCAAATGACTGTTCTATCATTACATTTTACGAATGGTTGTGTCAAATGGCTCTTCCATCAATGTGCATTATGAATGGATGGACCAAATGACTGTTCTATCATTACATATTATGAATGGTTGTGTCAATTGGCTCTTCCATCAATGTGCATTATGAATGGATGGAACAAATGACTGTACTATCATTACATTTTACGAATGGTTGTGTCAAATGGCTCTTCCATCAATGTGCATTATGAATGGATGGACCAAATGACTGTTCTATCATTACATTTTACGAATGGTTGTGTCAAATGGCTGTTCCATCAATGTGCATTATGAATGGATGGACCAAATGACTGTTCTATCATTACATTTTACGAATGGTTGTGTCAAATGGCTCTTCCATCAATGTGCATTATGAATGGATGGACCAAATGACTGTTCTATCATTACATTTTACGAATGGTTGTGTCAAATGGCTCTTCCATCAGTGTGCATTATGAATGGATGGACCAAATGACTGTTCTATCATTACATTTTACGAATGGTTGTGTCAAATGGCTCTTCCATCAATGTGCATTATGAATGGATGGACCAAATGACTGTTCTATCATTACATTTTACGAATGGTTGTGTCAAATGGCTCTTCCATCAATGTGCATTATGAATGGATGGACCAAATGACTGTTCTATCATTACATTTTACGAATGGTTGTGTCAAATGGCTCTTCCATCAATGTGCATTATGAATGGATGGACCAAATGACTGTTCTATCATTACATTTTACGAATGGTTGTGTCAAATGGCTCTTCCATCAATGTGCATTATGAATGGATGGACCAAATGACTGTTCTATCATTACATTTTACGAATGGTTGTGTCAAATGGCTCTTCCATCAATGTGCATTATGAATGGATGGACCAAATGACTGTTCTATCATTACATATTATGAATGGTTGTGTCAATTGGCTCTTCCATCAATGTGCATTATGAATGGATGGAACAAATGACTGTTCTATCATTACATTTTACGAATGGTTGTGTCAAATGGCTCTTCCATCAATGTGCATTATGAATGGATGGACCAAATGACTGTTCTATCATTACATTTTACGAATGGTTGTGTCAAATGGCTCTTCCATCAATGTGCATTATGAATGGATGGACCAAATGACTGTTCTATCATTACATTTTACGAATGGTTGTGTCAAATGGCTCTTCCATCAGTGTGCATTATGAATGGATGGACCAAATGACTGTTCTATCATTACATTTTACGAATGGTTGTGTCAAATGGCTCTTCCATCAATGTGCATTATGAATGGATGGACCAAATGACATTTCCATCATTACATATTATGAATGGTTGTGTCAATTGGCTGTTCCATCAATGTGCATTATGAATGGATGGACCAAATGACTGTTCCATCATTAGATATTATGGATGGTTGTGTCAAATGGCTGTTCCATCATATGGATTATAAATGGATGGACCACATGACTTTCCTCGCAGATATATCAAAGCAAACAATGGCAATGTCACTGAAATAACTGCCTTGCCATAGCAGTGGCAATGCTTCTAATTCATAGCCTGGAAGAATGTAAATCAAACGAGCGATACCAGAGAGAATACATCCAAACATTAAACTAGCTCATCAAGAAATACTCCTTATGTCTTGGGAATAATTGAAATAGAAACAAATAATAAGAACACCATAATAGTGTTTGGTGTAGATAATAGAATCACCTGTCATCGGGTACGAGGGTCGTGTCTTCCCTGTAATATGATCCGCGGCGAGTCTCTATCTTATCGTTAGAAAATCGAGCAACCGTGGTGAACATCTCGTCTTGAAGGTTGGCCAAGGATGGAAACGTTTTCACGGTTCGGTAGAACGTCTCTCCATCTTTGACGTCAGTAATGTTCCCAGGTCTTCCCAGCCCCACCCAGCTATTTGAACCATCTTTGACGGATAGTTTCTTCCCTTTATGTTCTAGGGTTCTCTTCTGTGCCGGGTTCGGCGTGGTATGACCGGTATGGCTGCTGGCACCTCTTCTACTCATTTTGGCTTTAGGTTCAACTTCTCCGACTGATGCTCAGATCTCTTTGCAACATAAACACACTCGCTACGTGTCTAATTGCCAGACTACAGAGTTTGGCGATAACAAAAGGCAGTATAGTGGATATTCCGGAACATGTCAATAAGCAATTTTCTTGTAATAGAGATGCGATGCTGAATTCACAATGGCGTAATGGGGTTACCTTCTTAACAATGAAGGATCTTTCTATGCCTTCTCGGCGTTATAGTACTCCTAATTGCGACGCCTTCAGCAACATGAACTACATTCATGGGGATTCATTCACAGTTCATATGAAACTTGAACGGGCTGGTTGAAACTTGCAATACTTCCAATGTGTTGATCGATGCAATGTCAGCGGTACAATCCTACCATAAGAGGACCAATTGCTGGTATCTGCAAACAGACACCATTGCTTCACCAGGCCATCAAGATGCTACAACAATCCCCAGTCAATCCTGACTGTGCATGCAATCTGTAAAAAGTGCACCTGGTTGAAATATCTTAATTCAAAGTAAAATCCCACCAAAAGACCACGTCATCTGTCGCTTGTAAAACTCCGTTGCAGATTAATCCAACGCACTGCTCCAAACATGAGGTTTCTACTGCTCTTTGGAAATCCCCAAGCTTGAGTTTATCTCTCTTTCTCTTCCTCGATTTGTTGTGTTTGGATCCAGAGCTATTTCACACTCGAGACCATGAGGACAAATCAGGACTTGCCACACGGGTAATGAGAGAAACCCCCACTGGATTAGCCTCTAGTATGTAAAATTCCTTATTTTCAGGTGACAAATTGTTGATTTATCTAAGTCCCACAGAAGACCCAGGCGCCTAACTGTTCGTCAGCGGATAAATTCCCATCTGGTTTGAGCAATACAACAATTAATTACAGGTAAACATATCCCAAATGTTCCAGCCGAAGTCCCGTTAAGGCTGATCAGTTCTGATCTTTAGATGATTGGGGCAGTTCATTTGACGGGGTTATAACCTGGTTACTAAGTATGTGACACCTTCAATCGAACTGGTATTCAAACTGGTAACCCAGGGGCCGGGCGTTAATGATGATAAATTGAAACACATTTTGTTATTGGGCCTATACATATACAGTGGTCCCCATACAGTGCATGATAAATGATTGTGGATCCCAACATTCACTTTTAAATTGTCTTGTATTGTTATATATATGCCCTTTAGACCGGTCCTTTTCTCTGTGGTCAGTGAAAGTAAACGGGTGCGTACACCGTGACGTTCGTCTCATTGAACGAATTTCAAACGAGAGCGTTTGCCACTTTATTTGGCGTAATGGAATGATTCTTGCTGGCATGATTAAGTCGTAAACAATTCTATCCTGAAAGCCCATTAATGGAGCATAGACCTGTGCCTTGATGGATTGACTGCCAACAGGCGTATTGCGGTCGCAGTTTCTTCAAACAAAGAATTATACAATGTTGTGTGACTATAATACTATATCTCAAGAATCGCTTTTCTGCATTGCAAAACATTCACGGTGTGTCTGAAGCTCATTTCATGAGATGCCTAATAAGACTTTCCAGCGCATATATTTCCAAGAATGAGGCTTAAAACTTATATATTTTTGTGATCGTATATCTGTTTCTCCTTATTGCATGCGCATCGTGGAGAGTAATCCGTCAGAACACCAACATATGTAGGTATGAATATACCATATGAAAGATAGACAGCAGACAGATTTATTGCTTTGAAAAAGCAATTTCTAAAGTGAAAATCAATCTAGTCCCCGCTATCCCGTCCATTGAAAACAGATTAGCAGTTTATTATGAGGTCCAATAAAACCCTGATTGAATACTGTGAATGTTTGCTTTATTCGCTATATTCTAAAGGTTATATATACGTGTATGAGGTTGTCATTTGCCTGACATAATATAATCAAACGCATATAAGCTCCTGAGGGATAGATCAAGAATATCTAGGAATGGGGGAGCCAGGTACGTCGCCAGTGGGCCACCGAAAGGGTACAACTAAACCAGAGACATCAAACAAAGAGTAACTTGCGCATCTTGTTCACGGAGTGGCTGAAAAGCACAGCTTCCCCTAGAACAGAGACCTAGAACCCTCAATCTACCCACACGTAGCAACCTGACAAAATTTAAAGTAGAGAATAAATGTTATGGGACAGATGAATGCCGGTATTATAGCAGTTCAGGAACATTCGGCTGCTTCTGGTTAGACAGGGTAGCATCGTGCTTCAGATCTCCTCCCCTCGAAGAAGATAAAACTCTTCAGAAAATTCTGCGATATATTACCGATGTTCTGTCAAATCGATACCCGAAAGAATCATCTTCATTACACCATTACGTTCAGACTTCGAAATAGTCTTTATGTATGAGACCTCCTTCAGTGTTCAAACTCTGAGGTGTAAATTTCACCTACGAACGAGAGATGAACCAATCAAAATCTACACACCGATTGTGTGTAGGTTGAAGTAGGTACGTCATTGCTTCTAATATGGCGGTTGGTTTGGCCACATATATAGATCAGCCAATCAACAACCCACTTCTACGACACATTTCGAAATTCAAATGGATTCGAGGTCAATGACGTCGTGTCTATTCATAAATCCTTTGAAGATAACTGGTGTGCTAATATACCAAGGCTAGTTTGAAGTGAGAAAGTAGACATTGACTTGGGACGAGAAAAATGGAAAGAATGGACATACAGGCGACATGTCCAACATAGGTTACATGCCTGCAGTTCTCCGCCGACCTAATACATGTAGTAAGCATTAATGTAACCAGTCAAGACCCTGAAACACGTATCCACGTCTTGTAACAGTTTCAGCTCAAAATGGACCTGTACCTACAGATCTCGGAAACAAGTACGTGCCCCTCTCAGAATCAAATCGGTCGAACATGACATTACAGCTACCCCTGCAACGAAGAGTTCTTTCCGAACACTCATCCCAGAAATGAGTGGTCTATAGTCAAAGCAAGCAAAAACCTGAGGGATTGGAAATATAATGGGATACCCAACACAGCCAAAGGAAGCCAGATACACCTCATCATGATCTTCACGAAGGGGAAATTTCTGAGCGCCACATTGGATAACGTTGGATAAATGTTAGCGTGCTATCTGGGAGAACAGTTAGCGTGCTATCTGGGAGAACAGTTAGCGTGCTATCTGGGAGAACAGTTCAGATATATAAAGTATTTCCAGCTACACACAACAATGAAAAACAGAACGGTCTTCAGTAGAAGAATCACTGTGACAAACATAATTGGATAAGTTGCTGATACACCTATAATGCAGTGTTAAGAAATTTTCCATTCACCAGATCCCGCTATAACGAAGTTTTACCAAAATGGACCATTCATACGCTAAGTAACGTTTTCCATCGAATTCTACATCTTTCTGCCATTTCGTATTTTCCAGTGTCATTTTTTAACATGACGTAGATTATTTCAGAGAAGCAAGATGGAACCTACTGACTGTACCAACACCCCTCAAATTGGTGAGATAAGAGGTGGAAAATATTGACGATGTCTGGCGACTGAAAAGCAACCATGTCACTTCACAGAAAATCCTCCTTCTGCACCTCACATTCAGACTAGAATACAGAGGATTCTAAGACGTAGTATTTGTATCTCAGTCGCGCTTCTATTGCAGATGTTCATGTGAAAACTATAAAGTTTACAATACTGATCAGCTCACATAACTAACTCGTCTGACGCATTTTAGATGCACAAACTTCATCCGTATTGAATAACCCACGTTGAAACACGATGTGTTATGCTGGAGACAACCAGTATGCCTAGGAAACTGGTCCAGTGGTACATGTATATCTCTGATATAGTAGAAAATATCGTACGTTGAACATGATAGTCCCCTCATCGAAAGCCGGACATGTGGGTCTAAGCTGAACAGATGAATAAGAACGATGACAACGGACCATTTGACTCACGTAACTGATTGCGCTTATCATAAATGTAACTGCCCTTCAACGTGGGGAGTGTGTGGAGATATTGTGAGGTATAGGTGGGTACGTCGGGTTCGTGCGGCGCGATGCTTGATTTTGAACTTTCATTGTCGGGATAATATCGAGCGCGCGAGTAACAGCCATATAAATTCCTCATTTGTGGGGATATTGTGGGGCAGTCCCACACCTACTCCACGTAGGAATAACTACCCTGAAAATTCTACATTTGTGGGGATAATGTGGGGTGCGCTGCCCCATACTATGCCCACGTCTGAAAAATTGTGGGGTAATTCTCCACGTGATCGCCCCACATCATCCCCACATGTTGGGGTAGAACCGCGGGGTGGAAGTAGAGATAGTATGGGGCATGAAATTAACATGGGAGAATATCAGACACTGCCCTTTCCTAGACTAAATCCTTAAATTTTACCAAATCCATACATATTCCAACATACTCATTCCTACACATTCCCCACACGATCCCCACATAGCTTGTCCCACACAATCCCCACATCTTCTCCAGCAATTTGTTTTGTAAGGGTAATTATGGTGGACGAGGACAGCCGGTGCTTACGTGTGACAAGTGCTTCCGATGACACAAAGCAAAAAAAGCATATGGTGAATGAATGACAGTGGTAACTAACAAGTCCACTGGCACATAGGTAAATTGTACGGTATAATTGGTGAAGTATTACGGTAACCGATGGTAGTATCTCCTATAACAACAGGTTTTCTACACAAAATGGTGAAATTTAATTTCTATGGTAAATGAATCTCTTACATTCTAGTGGTGAAATGTGGATCCATTCATCTACATGGCATATGTCAATAATCCTGAAATCTAACATCTCCCATATAACACGACTCCCAGTCCATGGATCTCGCGTCGGCGATTAAATTGATGTCGTACGTGTTACATGACGGAGATGGCAGGGTAATTCAGTAAAATCTTATAAACCTCACCTGCCATTCAATTTTCATGGAAGTATATTGCATCATGGGATAGAAGAGGGATGAAAACATCATCAGGTTTCAAATGGTAACCATGGTAACATGTCCCATAAAACGCTACTTCATGGTGAATTATTTTATTTTTACGACGCATGCAAGATAAATCTCCCTAGAGTTATTACGAAATGATAATTTGATAGTCTTCCAAAAAAATACGCTGATGTTTTTCATTAGAATTATCCATTACCATACCCGATTTTGAATAGCAAAATACACATGCAAATCGATCGATTGAGCAACTACGGATAGGCCGTATCCACACGGTATTATTAATGCAACAACCAGCGTTGATGATGTTCAAGATTACCATGCGTAAGGCCTGAGGTAAAAGCGAAACCGTTGATTTATCTGCATATATCCAGGAATTGACGGATTGGATTGATTTGTCTATGGTATACTGGGACAATGGCTTCACAAGGTATACATCAAACCGATTTGTTATAATACTTTCAAATGACGAAGCGAAGTAATTCATGGTGAGTTTTCTACTGCACGAACTTGCAGCGCGCCGTTCAGAACTGCTTGATCAAGGAACAGGCAAGGACATGATAAAAAATTAAACTGCGACATGGTGGACATCAGCTATTACAAAATTGCAAACGCTCGCTGTATATGTAAAGGCCCGATCTTGTCATATTATTAAAGTAAAGCACCACAATATCATGTCGAAATGTCATGAAACTTCGCCAGGATGGTATTGGGATATGTGTAATTAAGGGGGATGGGAACAGAAAATGTACCATCTGTGGTTCTGTCTGACGTCCTCGGAGGGCCCGGATTTTGTTTTTGTTTTTGGATCGGAAGGTAGAAATTTATCAGCAGCTATGCATCACGGTGGGTAAGGGATTTTCCATACACGTCGATTGGAGGCACCTAATTCCATACACGGGCGGTTGAACGTCCATACAAGTGCGGATTACATGTGCGGAAATCCGCATGTGTATGGCCGATTTGAGGCCCCCGGCTACCAAAACATAAATATTTAGCATGGAAAACGACAGGTAAGACGTGGTTTCTATAGCCTATCAAGTAACTAAGATAGTAAGGAAGAAGTAAACCTTTAAACTTGCCGTTAAAGCGGCCTAGATGTTCCTAACGAAGCCACACAAACTGACCGGTGCTCCCGGATTCAGCTTTCTACAGTCCCGCCGACTCATGAAAACATTGTTTAAGTGTGTGCAAGAGTTATTTGAAACCTCTCATGAAGTATAATTACGAGCATAATGAAGGTATTTTACATTGCAATATCGCTTGGTATCCATTTAACGCATAAAAACGCGCCGTGTACAAAACATTCGCACAGGTCCATACACGTGAGGTGGTCCGGCCATACACGGGCGTTGTCAATGTTCACTCGCTGTCAACGTATAGCTAAACTCGTACAGTAATACACGAGCTTATACAGTAATACACGAATTATTAATAATTCCACCCTTGCGTGTTATGCTTGTCGTGTGCAAATGCATGTTTCATATAGGGCAAAATTTTAGACATTCGCGGGTTTTGCTAGGTTACAAAAGACGTCAATTGAGGGCGAGTGTGTTTAGCCCCCTCCCCCTTCCCGCAATAACACGTGAACATTTTTCTCTCGATACAGTTTAGTTTATGCCTTCAGTTTATAGCGTCTTCGTGGACGTGGACAAACGCTGAACCTGCCTCGGTTGGGAATGTGACTTTCAAGGAGATCTAGCCCGAAAACATCGGCTAAGAAGTCTATTGTTTTTGTTGTTGTTGCTGAATCTGACTCCTTTGGCCTGAATGACTGATAGCGAAATGGAAATAACTAAATAAGACGTCAGTCGCTCGAGATCTTTAACTGCACACGAAGTGGGGAATTGAGACAGAGGCACAAACAGCATTTTATCGAATAAATAATATGATTTGGCATCTCCAGCACTATGACAACCACCTAATGACTCCTTTAATTCGACGGAATTTGTCAACAAAACCGTTGTGTTTCTTTCTCCATAGTTTACAGGGACATGACCTTTTGGATCACATCATCAAGAAATAGATCCAAGACGGTTTTAAACCAATAAGCGACGTGTGTTTATTCACGTGATCAGAAAGGTCACGAGATGAAAATAGCGAAGGTCATATCCTTACAAGATGTCAGAAAGGCGCGAAAACGTTAAAATCAATCGAGGTTTTTCTCACACATTTGATCACATTTTGTCAACATCAAAACAGTCATGATAGATGGTACATGGACAAAGAAGCTCAGGTCGGTCAAACTGTATCAAATTGGCATATTTTTTCCCTCCCGTTTCGTTATTTTCGTCAGCGAAAAGTCGCTTTTCGCGACATGAGTTTTTATCTCCAAATTTTAACCTACCCTCGATCTGAGCTGTGATAGGAATGCCACGCCCCTTACCCTATATTTACCTATCACAGCCAGAGTTTCTGAGTTATCAAGGTAACGTACCCATGGTGAGCACGTGACATGTAGTAGGTCAAGTTCTGTACGCTGGAAACACAACAGTGTCACAGTTTATGCTTTCGTCCGCTGATTTTCCTGTCCGTTAACTCACGTTGACTTGTATCATAGAATAACGTAAGTACAGTCAGTATCTATATGGATGAATATGTATAATATCAACCAACCCCAAAGAGTATCTATAGTTACTGGCTTTTTTTCTGGATTTTTGTGGTAGTTTAGAGCTACGACGAGCAGATGTACTTGGCTTGCACAGCTGGCAATTTTATGATGAGTATATGGCCGTACCGGTTCTCACGATGGTCGGTGTGCCACCGGAACTGTTTGACAACGGACCAACTCGTTTCTCGCTGCCTCCCATTGTCAGAATTTCCCCAGACACCTGATAGTGCCTACGTGTTCATCTATTTAATTTAATAACTGAAAAAGTTGAACAAGAATACGTAGCGATTGCGCCGAAGACATGTTCAAGCTAAGTTAACTCACAGGGACTTGTATCATACACAAAATTACTAGTAAAGCCAGTAACTATAGGTACTCTTTGCGGGGAGGGGGTGGTATTATACATATTCATCCATATATGTATATCCCCTGCCCTTCCCTGTAGATACTGACTGTACTTGGTACGTTTTTCTATGATACAAGTCAACGTGAGTTAACTGAAAGGAAAATCAGCTGACGAAAGGACACTGTTGTGTTTCCAAGCGCACAGAACTTGCCCTACTACATGTCACGTGCTCACCATGGGTACGATACCTTGAAAGTGACATTCCCAACCGGAGCAGGTTCAGTGTTTGTCCACGAAGACGGGGGGGGGGAGGGGGGGGTGGACGGTGTGGTATCAGCCTATGCTATACCTTCAGCATGCGCCTCTTAATATGCGGCTATGGAGCAGCCAGCTCTATATGTTGCGCCTAGCTCTGTATTGGTAACATCCGGGAGTTTTAACATAACATGGCTTCGCTTGATACAGTACTACAAAACGTGTTCCGTGTTCATCATTGCCATCCGGCACTATAATTACCTGACAACTCCACATGGTGTCAGAATCGGGATTGTTATAACCCAAGCAAACTTTGGAAACAACTTATGTGAGTTATTTCAGTGAAACAGAGACAGAAAACCCATTTTAAAAAATGGCCTCGTTTCAACTACTCCCGCCGGAGCAAATTGAATTTTCGCCAGCCTGAAGAATGGCCGAAATGGATAAGAAGATTCGACAGATTTCTCCAAGCATCGGGACTCGCAGAGGATTCCAAAGAAAAGCAGGTAAACACATTGATTTACTCTATGGGCGACGAAGCGGACGATATCCTAACATCGTTCAATCTAACTGGCGGACAGTCAAAAGACTATGAAACCGTCAAAGCTCGATTTGAGCAACACTTCGTCGTAAAACGGAATACTATTTACGAGCGAGCGAAATTTAACAATCGCCGCCAAGAAGAAGGCTGATAAGAGACAATTTAGTCGTGGGTTTGAAAGATGCAAAACTTAGTGAATAGTTGCAGCTTGACCCTGAACTAACTTGACCCTGAAAAAGCCATGACTCAGGCTCGACAATCTGAAGCTGTCAAAAAGCAACAACCACAATTACGTAATAACTTTGAAGCGTCAGGTGCTACATCCAGAAATGTTGATAGTGTAAATACTGGTAACCAAGGTTACAAAAAGAAGACGTGGCAAAAGAAACGGGTATCTTCTGACAGTGCCAAGTCTAAGCAAACATTCCAACGCGGAAACTTTCAGAATCGTTACCATGGAAACAGGAGTAACACTTGTGGTCGTTGTGGACGTTCTCCGTATCACCCAAAGGAAAAATGCCCAGCCTTTTCATCAACTTGTGGGAAGTGTAAAAAACGGGGGCATTTTTCATCCCTTTGTTACTGGAAACGCCCTAGCGTGAACGCGGTAGGAGCATACGAGAACGAATCAGATGAAGATAGTAGTATGTAGTACGCATTTTTGGGAGAAATAACCCATGAGAACAAATCAGATGAAAATAGTAGTATGCAGTACGCATTTTCAGGAGAAATAACCCACGAGGATGAATCGGATGAAAATAGTAGTATGCAGTACGCATTTTTAGGAGAAATAAATACACCAAACAATGACGACAAATGGAAAGTGAATTTATTTCTGGAAAACACAATGGTTACATTCAAGATTGACACTGGAGCAGATGTGACAGTGGTTCCCGAAAAACTGTATCAATCATTACCAGGCAGTAATAGTGTTCTCAGTCCCCCATCCAAAGTGTTGTATGGGCCAGGCGGTATACTGCTTGATGTGTGTGGTAAATTCTCCACTATCCTAGCCAAGGGAGACAAATCTGTAACACAGGATGTCTATGTAGTCAAACACCTAGGAACCCCTCTAGTAGGTAGGCCAGTGATAGATGCACTTGATCTCGCTGCACGAGTTCATGAACTTTCTGAAAAAGAGAAATACAAACAGAAATATCCACAACTATTTCGTGGCCTAGGTGTCATCCAGGGAGAGTACCACATCAAGCTGAGAGAGGGAGCGAAACCATTCTCACTGTACACACCTCGCCGCATTCCATTACCCTTGATGTCAGCAGTTAGAGAGGAACTGACTAGAATGCAGAAATTAGGTGTGATATCTCCAGTTGATCAACCCACTGAATGGTGTGCAGGCATGGTAGTGGTTCCAAAACCAAACAACAAAGTCAGAATTTGTGTTGACCTGACCAAATTAAATGAAAGTGTGTGTAGAGAAATCCACCCACTGCCAACAGTCGATGAAACTCTAGCTCAGCTAGCCGGTGCCAAAGTGTTCTCAAAACTTGACGCCAACTCGGGATTTTGGCAAGTGCCCCTGTCAAAGGAATCAGCATTACTGACAACATTTGTTACACCTTTTGGCCGATTTTTCTTCAACAAATTACCATTCGGAATCACCTCGGCACCAGAAGTATTTCAGAAGAAAATGATGCAAACGCTAGACGCCTACCAGGTGTGGTTTGTCTGATGGACGATGTGCTGGTGGCAGGCGAAACTCGGGTCCAACATGACGAACGATTAGCTGCAGTTCTGGATCGCCTTGAGGAAGCTGGCATAACCCTCAACGATAAGTGCGAATTTTCCAAGCCTGAACTTCCATTTTTGGGCCACATCATCAACGGTGATGGTATCCGTGCAGATCCAGACAAAGTCCAGGCTATCGTGGATTTACCACCTCCGAGAAATACGACAGAACTCAGAAGATTTCTTGGAATGACCAACCAGTTGGGGAAATTTGCACCAAATTTGGCTGATAAGACTAAACCATTACGTGACCTTCTTACAAAGGATAATGTGTGGACATGGGACAAACCCCAACAACAAGCATTCACAGACGTGAAATCTGAGCTTTCATCCGCACCAGTATTGGCTCACTATGATGGAAAACGTGAAACGTGCATCTCGTCAGACGCGTCATCGTACGGTCTCGGGGCAGTTTTACTACAAAAACAGGCAAACGGACAGTTTCAGCCTGTAGCATATGCTTCACGCTCGTTAACGGACACAGAAACGAGATATGCTCAGATAGAAAAAGAGTGTTTGGGCATAACCTGGGCATGTGAACGCTTCAGCCAATACATCATTGGTAAAACCATTGACATAGAGACAGATCACAAGCCACTAGTACCTTTGCTCACAAGCAAAGACTTAGACACTATGCCTCCTCGCATCCAGAGATTTCGCATGCGACTCATGCAATTCAAATTCAAAGTCCACCACACCCCAGGGAAATATCTCGTCACTGCCGATGCTCTATCAAGAGCTCCCTTACCGACTAGTGCCAGTCGAGCAGATCTAGATTTGGATCAAGAAGCCAACTTTTTCGTAAATGCAGTGATGGAAGGTCTACCAGCAACTGAAGACAGATTACAGGAAATTCGGAACCAGCAAAAAGCGGATCCAGTCCTACAGGAAGTAATCAAACTCTCCAGAGAAGGATGGCCAGTGAAAAACACTCTGTCCTCTACACTGAAACCATATTGGCAGGTTTCTGGCGAACTGACTGTTCAAAAGGATCTTCTACTCATGGGCCGTCGGATTGTGATTCCTAGATGTATGCGGAATGATATACTGGGAAAACTTCATGAAGGGCATCTCGGCATCAACAAAACGCGCGAGAGAGCTAAACAATCCGTCTGGTGGCCAGGGATCAGTACACAGATCGAGACCGTAGTGAAAAGCTGCGAAACTTGCAGTAAAGAACGGTTAATCGCCCAGAACCTTTGATGACTACAGAGATACCAGAACGACCTTGGCAGGTTGTCGGATCTGACCTATTTGAGTTAAACTCAAAAACTTAACTCATCGTCGTGGATTACTATTCAAGATTTGCAGAAATTGCTCTCCTGAACTCTCTGTCAGCACCACGTGTTATTGAACATTTGAAATCAATATTTGCCAGACATGGAATACCTGAAGTTTTCCGATCTGACAATGTGCCGTACACATCAGCAGAATTCGACAAATTCGCGAAACAGTATGGATTTGTCCATGTGCCAAGTAGTCCTAGATTCCCCCAGAGTAATGGAGAAGCCGAACGTGCAGTTCAAACAGTCAAGATGCTGTTGAAGAAAGCTACAGACCCATACCTAGCTCTTCTGGCCTACAGAGCTACTCCAATCGCAAATGGGTATAGCCCAGCAGAACTGTTAATGGGTCGGAAACTCCGTACGACCGTCCCAGTCTTTCCATCACAGCTTGCGCCCAAACTGCCAAATCGCAAAAATGTTCAACTGAGAGAGAGGAAGATCAAAAATCAGCAGACTGCAAACTACAATCGACGTCATCGCGCTCAACCACTTCCAGAACTACAACCGGGAAATGCTGTGTGGCTCACTGATCCATATTCCAGACATTCTAGGGGTACAGTCCTTAATAAAGCGTCAACACCACGCTCCTACACCATACAGACCAGCGGTGGTATCGTGAGAAGGAACAGAAAACATCTGGTTCCTGTGCCACAGAATGTGTTACATCCATCGATCAATTGTGTCGCATCAGTCAAATGTGTCACATCCATCAATTGTGTCGCATCAGTCAAATGTGTCGCATCCATCATCAATAGTGTCACAGTCAAATGTGTCACATCAATCACCAAGTGTGTCGTGTCAGTCTAATGTGTCACATTCATCGTCAAGTGTGGCGCATCGGTCAACAGTGCCAGTGTCGTCACCAACTACTGAGGTCCGAACTCGCACGGGTAGACTCTCAAAACCACCAACTAGGATGGACCTATAGTGTTGATATAGCCTGTCATAGAGACTTAATGACTGATAAGTGTTAGGTACCCATAGTTGTGTAAGAGACCCTAAAGATAATGATACACAACGGGGAGAGTGGTCCGGGTTTTTTAAGAGTTGACTTACAAAGCGTTATTTGGAACAGTTCTCGTTAGCGTTAAAGAAAACAACATGTTCAGTTCATTTGATTTACGCAGACTTTATTATTCGAAGTTATTTCAGATGTTACATGTGTTATTCATTGAATTTCATACATGGGTACATGTTCAAGATAAAACAAATAAGTATTATAGAGACTTTAAGTACATGTACTTTCCATGTATAATGTTAACCCTAAGAAAAGGGAGATGTGGTATCAGCCTATGCTATACCTTCAGCATGCGCCTCTTAATATGCGGCTATGAAGCAGCCAGCTCTATATGTTGCGCCTAGCTCTGTATTGGTAACATCCGGGAGTTTTAACATAACATGGCTTCGCTTGATACAGTACTACAAAACGTGTTCCGTGTTCATCATTGCCATCCGGCACTATAATTACCTGACAACTCCACAGACGGCTATGCCTAACGATGTTAAAATAAATTTTTCTCTCTATAAACTGAAGGAATAAACTGAACTGTATCGAGAGAAAAATGTTCACGTGTTACTGCGGAAAGGGGGGCTAAACACATTCGCCCTCAATCGAGGTTTTTTGTAGCCTAGCAAAACCCGCGAATGTCTGAAATTTTGCCCTATATGTAACATGCATTTGCACACGACAAGCATAACACTCGCGGTTGAAATTATTAATAATTCGTGTATTACTGTATAAGCTCGTGTATTACTGTATGAGTTTAGCTATACGTTGACAGCGAGTGAACATTGACAACGCCCGTGTATGGCCGGACCACCTCACGTGTATGGACCTGTGCGAATGTTTTGTACACAGCGCGTTTTTATGCGTAAAATGGATACCAAGCGATATTGCAATGTAAAATACCTTCATTATGCTCGTAATTATACTTCATGAGAGGTTTCAAATAACTCTTGCACACACTTAAACAATGTTTTCACGAGTCGGCGGGACTGTAGAAAGCTGAATCCGGGAGCACCGGTCAGTTTGTGTGGCTTCGTTAGGAACATCTAGACCGCTTTAACGGCAAGTTTAAAGGTTTACTTCTTCCTTACTATCTTAGTTACTTGATAGGCTATAGAAACCACGTCTAACCTATCGTTTTCCATGCTAAATATTTATGTTTTGGTAGCCGGGGCCTCAAATCGACCATACACGTGCGGATTTCCGCACTTGTGTGGACGTTCAACCGCCCGTGTATGGAATTATGTGCCTCCAACCGACGTGTATGGAAAATCCCTTACCCACCGTGATGCATGAGGCCGGCGAGGTACGCATTTAACGCCCACTGGGGCAAGGAACACGACATATTCATTAACATACTGCAACATACATTTGCAAGTTTATCTGTGGCTATTGAAAGATGTCCAGTGTGGGCAGATCCAAGTGTTTATAAGGTGGGGAAAGAAAGGTCAAACACGCTATTCATTCCCCATCTCGGGATAAGCAGAGGTACGGTAGGCCCCAACAGCTTTACTAAAAAATATGACGAACGAAAGAACTGGCATTATTTCTTTTTACGATGATATACATTCCGTACAGGAGAAATAATGTGCACTAGATTTTCTGAGCAGAATTGTCAGCTGAATAATATATTGAACAAAGTATTCCTGTGGACGGAGGGTGCGAAACGGGAGAAACACAAAGAAGTTTTGAAATTTGTCGGCCACCAGCAGTTTATGCTCGGCTATCGTTGATGTCCCGCTGCCTATCTCGGGTACAACTGGCAAGTGTCTAAAGGTTGTTCTTCGTCTGTCTTTTTGAAATGGCATTATTCTCAGATTTCATTTGCCGATATAATAAGTCACCAACAACTGATACAGCGAAAAATACAAATTTATTGCCCTTCATCGCAATTAGCAAAACACATTTCCCAATGCTTTATTGTTACGGGGCATGGAAACTGGAGTCGCCCTTAACCCCCATTTCCATGTGAATTATATGCCGATGATCGCCTTAGAAACATAATCTTCTTGACTTAAAGTTAATTCCCTTGCTCATCAAAATCTCATGTGTTCAGAATACATACACTGCCGATGTCGTTCCAATCAAAGTACGCCTCTATACACGCACGCTACACGGATATTATGCTCACAAACCCGGATATGCAGTCTTAATAAACACGATAAAGAACGGACTTCATAATAAAAGCTCCCTTGGCATACCTGAGAGGTTATTTCCGCTGGCGTCCAACAATCGGTTGTAAAATTGTAATGTCTCCGCTTTTCCTCCTTTTTCTAGAAATGATTAAACATGCAGGTTTTCTCAAAAAAAAAAACTTGACTGAAATTTGACTCAGTATGAGAATGGAATTCCTCCCACTCGAGCATTTGAATGAACAAATTCACGCAAATTTAAGTGAATTTCAACTCAACTTCGGCGAATTTCATTCAACTTGAGAGAGATGAATATCCACACTTATACTTTTCTACATAAGTTGTTTTTTAGAGAGTGTCTCTTAACAGTTTAAATTTCAAGACGAATATTCTATTTAATTAGCAGAATATCTAGACTCAATGCAGAGTCTATATTTACTCCGTTCAGACAGTGCATGATATTCAGTCAATGGAATATTATGTCACGCGGATATAGCTCTCGGATTGTATCTCTATATTCACCTTTTAGGGCTTTAGCTTTCAACGCATTTCAGCCACGCGAAACGCGAATCTCTGAAGCCTGCATGTTTCTGATAATTACCCACCTGAGCGTTTTGGAGCAGATTCCCTTTCCGTGTTAACGTTTTCAAGACGTTGGAGCCAGATGTGAACTACGGTACCTGAAGCATGCGACTCGTGATTGGCAAACGGAATTGCAATCTAAGAGCTAAATGGCATCGCCTTTTCACCTGTCAAGATCAAAGCTGTCGGTCGTCTAGTTCATTAATTTATAAAGATGCTCCGTCAGACTCTCCGGGCTGATACCTGTGAAGTACGATGGAAAAGCAAATAAAGCGACCCATGGATGTGTACGGTATCTACAGGTAAATGATCACGTATGAGTTCGGTGCATTCGAATACTTCATTCAAATCAAAGCATCGAGAACAAAGAAAGTTCCAGCTGGACAAAAACCTTCAATAAAACCTTCAAGCTTGCATTTAACATTTTTTTTCTCAAAATGGAAATGGAAAATTTATCTTTCCAGAATCGCCACCAAACAGGTCCAGTGCACCAAAAGGCACACGAACGACAGTAAAAAATTCCATCATTACAAAACGCCTCCTGCTGGGTTTCTTTTGCCTCTATCCAAAAGATAATTTTTTTCTCTTGTGAAGATGGACGAAGAACAGTTTGTTTTTTTGAAAAACCGAATTTCATCACATTCACCGTATTTGAATTTTTAAAGAACCAACGAAAAACCAATATCTAAAAAACTAACAAAAGCAAAGGGAGAAAAGCACCGAGGGGTTTTGTCCAAACTGCTTCCAGAAATATTAACGTCTGGATTGGGGGCATGGGCAAAGCGCATGCAGGTCCAGTCAGGTAAATGATCACGTATAAGCTCGGTGCATACGAATACTTCATTCAATCAAAGCATCGAGAACAAAGGTAGTTTCAGCTGGACAAAAACCTTCAATAAAACCTTCAAGCGAGCATTCCTTCAAGAATTTCACCATCTTTGAAAATGGAAAATTTGCCAAATTTCACACATGCAGGTATCTATCTATCTATCTATCTCGAAATATCGTCAAGCAGATCAAATGCAATCTTCTATAGGCACACGAGGGCTAGAAACATGCAGATTCCATAGTGACCGAAACGCATCCTCGCTACACGAAGGATTTTCTTGCATCGAGGATTTAAAATCTTACGAAGATGAATGACGGGCAGTTTATTGTTACATCGGCATTTAACCTGCAAAACATTTATCGTAATTGGAATTTAAAAGAAGCAACGATTAGAATTTCGAAGAACCAACGAAAAATCAATCATTATCTTGGTTCATAAAAAACAAAAAAAAACAATGAAACATCCAACAAGCACCGCTGAGTTTTGACCATGGTTCCAGAGATATTAACGTCAGAATTGGCGGCATGCGCCAAAGATAAGTCCAGCCACTTCATAGATATACTCTAATGCTCTATAATGAGAAGGAAAATAACACGAACTTTTTGAGACTAACTCGATTTGATACGAGCTTTCGCGGATATATCTGATTCCTAAGGTGTGAGATGAGATGGTCAGCAAGAGGTGTTACACAACAGTGTACACATTTTGTGTATGCGCTACGTCTGAGGGCCCAAACTGAAGTATTTGATCAAAGAGGTCCAACAGATTGTCGTCCGAATAAACAATAGCATGCATAACTATAACATGTCAAGATTTTGCGTATTTTTGATTATATCGTCCAGTGAAAACAATCGAAAAACTCCAAGACCGGCTATTCTTGAAACTTCTGTATTCTATATTTGGATGAGGAACTGGACAAAATAAATATCCCCAGAATTCTGAATTACCCAGAGGTTCGCAATGTTGTATAACTGATTACTTCAAGTTCACGGAGCCGTCATGTATTTCTCACCAGTAAACTATATCAATAGCAAGTAATATTTTTAAATATTCTAAAGCCACCAAAGGGTTTGACAGGAACGAATACACGTCCGGTGCCTGTATACGTCTAACTGTGAGTCATCGACATTCATCTATAAACCATGTTGATATATAGTGTATGGTAATCTTGATATAGTGTGCAATAATAACCCTAAAATACTCCTGA
This sequence comes from Hanleya hanleyi, assembly GCA_036873755.1. NCBI lineage: Eukaryota > Metazoa > Mollusca > Polyplacophora > Lepidopleurida > Hanleyidae > Hanleya > Hanleya hanleyi. The sequence continues at coordinate 65,688 of JAVTVY010044408.1, read as the reverse complement.
TGAAGGGTCCAAAATATAGAGAGTCGAGGTATATCAATCTCCGGGCCGACAAAAACGATAATTCTTAGCGCACGTGAATAGTACGTTGTTGAGTCGTTGAAGAGAGAAAAAGTAAAGCCTACATTACTCACTGACTGGCTGGGTCTTGCCAAAGCCAAGGCTGTCGATGCTATCAGCCACATCGACAGAAATACCCTTCCCCAAGCAAAACAAATATCAGATGGTGCAAGAAGTTCAAGCAGACCTCCAAAGTAAATTCGTTACTGGAATTACTTTGGAAGATATATTTAAGAAACACAAGCAGTTTCTCAAGGCTAGGGGTATTTCCCTTCCTACCACTCATCCCGATATACCAAAATTGCACTGGCAATTCAGATGTCGAATGCATGTGGATGCTTAAAAACTAAAAAAAGTCTTACGGATGAACTAGATGGCAAAGACCACATACCGTACAAACATGTATCTACTTGGGATATCTCGACTCTCTATACTATTATTCCTCATCGGGACCTCATTGAACACCTTACAGTTCATTAATAAAATCGGTGTTCAATAAAACTGGTCACAGTTATGTTAATGTCAGAAGCCATGCATAAGGCTTTCCTCAGTTCTACTTCATGTAGAGGGTGTCATTCTTGGGACGTTTCTTTGTTTATATAATTGCTTGAATTTCTCATTCACAACATCTATGTGAAATTCAGCAGTACCATATAACTACAGCATAAAGGAATCCAAATGAGTAAAAATTGTGCACCTCTTCTGGCAGACCGCATAGATTCTCATATGCCAAAACAAAACCATTCCAAAGCCCGTTCCTTTTCATTCACCAAACGCTATATAGACGACCTTTTAGCATAATTTCTATATTAGCGACGTTGGATTTGAAGGAAATCACTGATAACCCAGATGGAACATCATATCTGGATCTATATTTCCTACCAAGACAATAAACCTACATATATTTGCCAAATGACTTGTACAGAGGGTGGACCTCAGGGGATAACAAGCCCACCAGCGGAATCCCACCATATACAGGTAATAAACTGATGAGATATGTAAGAAATGGGGGGAAACGGACGGCATTTGGCGACTAAAAGCAACCATAAGCCTTCCTCGGCACCTCACATTCTGACAAGAATACGGAGGATTCTACGACGTATAGTATTTGTATCTCAGCCGCGATTTTATTGCAGATGTTCATGCATGTGGAAACCTACTTGTAACAGAGCAGATCTAATGCTGACATTTTTATAGTGCTGTTCGATTTAAATATCATGCCGTAAGCAGACATGACACCCCCCACTCATTCACATTATACCGACACCGAGCGAACCAGTTCTTGTTCTATCCTCTTAATGCTGAGCGTAAGCCAGGAAGCAACACGTTCCATTTTTAAGTCTTTGGTATGACCCGGCCTGGAATTGAACCCAGTACCTAACGCTTACGAGGCCGACGCTCTTACCATTATGCCACCGCAGGTTTCGGGTCTATTAATGGTAACCACTGGTGACATGTCCCACAAAACGCTACTTCATGGTGGATTACTTTAGTTTACGACGCATGCACGGACAATCGCCATATAGTTATTACGGAATGATAATTAGTTAAACTTCCGAAAAATAAGTACGCTGATGTTTTGACAGTTGCCGATTTTGAATAGCAAAATACACATGGTCTTCGATCGATTGAGCGCCTACGGATATACCGTACCACATACGGATATAGACTGCATCCACACGGTATTATTAATGCAACCAGCCTTGATGTTCAAAGTTACCACGCGTAAGGTATTCGCGTGAGGTAACAGCGAAACCGTTGATTTATCGGCATATATCCAGGAATTGACGGATTGGATTGATTTGCCCATGATATACAAATTGCTTCACAAGATATACATCAAACCGAAAATTGCAAACGCTCACCGTATATTTGAATGCACTTTCTTGTCATATTATTGAAGTAAAGTATTTCAGCATCTTACTTCTGTAATTTTAGTACCGGTACCCGTCTCTGTGTCTGAATTTGTTTGTCTGGTCCGTACGGCCATAGTTTTGGTCGAAATGTCATGACACTTCGTCAGGATGGTATTCTGATCACAAAAAAGCGTAAAATAGGGGATTCACGCCTATGTGGGGCAGATTTTTATTTATTTTTTATTTTTTTTGTAAACTTTGAGGTTGGGAAATTGACGTTAGACCAAAAAAAATAAAAAAATGTGTACTTAACGCCCCAACGCTCACATGGGGGATGGGAACATAAAATGTACATGTATACATTGTATACCCTGTGTGGTTATATCTGTAGTCATCTAAATGTGCCTAGGATAATACTAGAGGGGTATTCCAGAAGTAAGGGAAGATGGGGAGTCAAAAAGAGCAATTAACGCCACGGGGGCCGGGAATATAAAGTTGTCTGCATGGCAGGTGCCTCCGCAAAGTTCGTGCCGGGAGCTGCGTGGTCACGGGAGGTGACTTAAAGAAACTAAAATAAAAAAGGGCATGATACGCCCATAGGGGGCCGGGAACTTCTTAGGTCGAACGATAAACAACTTTTTCAGCAGCTATGTGGTTTAGAGTCAGGAATATGACATGTTCATTAACATACTGCAGACCCCATGTGCAAGTTTATCTGTCGCTATTGGAAGATGTCCAGCAGGGACAGATCCCAGTGGGCAGAAGGTGGGAATTAATTCTCGATCTCGGCATAAGCAGAGATAGGCCCTAACAGTTTTACCAACATTGATAAACGAACAAATTGATATTTTTTTCTTTTTACGATGATATATATATTTCCGTATAGGAGAAATAATGTGCACTGGATATTCTGGAACGGATTTGTCAGCTGAATAATATATTGAACAAATTATCCCTGCATGCGAAATGGGAGAAACACACAGAAGTGCGTGGCCCACGTTTTTGAACTTCGTTGGCAAACAGCAGTTTGCGTCCGGCAATCTGCCTTCTTCGGGTACAAGTGTCTGAAGTTTGCTCTTAGTCTGTTTTTTTTTTTTTTTTTTTTAAATGACTTTATCCTCGGTTTTCATTTGCCAACATAATAAGTCACCAACAACTGATACCGCGGAAAATGCAAATTTATTGCCTTCCATCGCAATTAGCAAAGCACATTTCTCAATGCTTTATTGTTATGAGGCATGGAAACTGGAGTCGCCCATAACCCCCTTTTCCATGTGAATTATATACCGATGATCGCTTTAGAAAAATAATCTTTGTGACTTAGCTAATTTCCTCGGTCATCAAATTCTCATGTCTTCAGAATACAAACCCTGCCGATTTCCTTCCAATCAAAGTGCGCTTCTACACGCACACTACGGATATTATGCTCACAAACCCGGATATGCAGTCTTAATAAAGAACGGGCTTGATAATAAAAGCTCCCTTGGCATACCTGAGAGGTTATTCCCGCTTGCGTCAAACAATCAGTTGTAAAAATGTAAAATATCAAATATCTCCCCGCTTTTCCTATTTTTCCTAGAAATGATTATATATCCAGGTACTCTCTAAGAAAAAGTTTGAGTGAAATTTGACTCAAGTATAAGAGTGGAAATTCATCCAACTCGAGCACCTGAATGAAAAAATTCACGCAAGTTGAGTGACTTCAAACTTGAGTGGAATCAACTTCACTCAACTTGAGTCAGTTATCGTCTCAAACTTGATTGAAACTTCAGAGGGATGAATTCCCACACTTACTTGAGTGAACTTTTCACTCAAGTTTCAGAGTGTATTTCTTTACAGTTTACATGACAAGACGAATAATCTATTCAATTAGCGGTATTAATATCTAAACTGAATTCAGAGTCCATATTAGCCATATTCCGTTCAGACAGTGGAAAGTGATATTATTCAATCAATGGAATATTATGTCACGCGGATATCTCCCAGATTGTATCTGTATATTCACCTTTTAGGGTTTTAGTAGATCCTTTAGTAGACTTTCATTTCATCGCATTTCAGCCTCTCAGGTATACAAACCAGGATGGCTGGTAAATGAAAAAAAAAAAAAAAAAGCAAAAAAAACCCGCAAACTGATAATTAGCCACCTGAGCGTTTTGGAGCAGATTCCCTATACCGTATTAACGAATATCTACTGAGTCTGTTTTCAAGACGTTGGAGCCGACTGGAGATGATGTTAATGTGAACTACGGTACCTGGAACACGCGACTCGTGATTGGCAAACGGAATTGCAATCTAAGAGCTAAATGACATCGCCTTTTCACCTGTCAAGATCAAAGCTGTCGGTCGTCTAGTTCATTAATTTATAAAGATGCTCCGTCCAGACTCTCCGGGCTGATATCTGTGAAGTACGATGGAAAAGCAAATAAAGCGAGCCATGGATGTGTACGGTATCTACAGGTAAATGATCATGTATGAGCTCAGTGCATTCGAATACATGTACTTCATCAAAGAAAGTTCCAGCTGGACAAAAACCTTCAATAAAACATTCTAGCTTGCATTTCACACTTTTTTTTCTCTCAAAAATCTCACCATTTTTGGAAATAGAAAATTTATCTTCCCAGAATCACCACCAAACAGGTCCAGTGCCCCAAAAGGCACACGAACGACAGTATTCGCAATGTTGTATAACTGATTACTTCAAGTTCACGGAACCGTCATGTATTTCTCGCCAGTAAACTATATCAATAGCAAGTAATATTTTTAATTATTCTCAAGCCAACAAAGGGTTTGACATGAACGAATACACGTCCGGTGCCTGTATACGTCTAACTGTGAGTCGTCGACATTCATCTATAAACCATGTTGATATATAGTGTATGGTAATCTTGATATAGTGTGCAATAATGACCTTAAAATACTCCTGATGAAGGGTCCAAAATATAGAGAGTCGAGGTATATCAATCTCAGGGCCGACAAAAACGATTCTTAGCGCACGTGAATAGTACGTTGTTGAGTCGCTGAAGCGAGAAAAAGTAGAGCCTACATTACTCACTGACTGGCTGGATCTTGCCAAAGCCAAGGTTGTCGATGCTATCAGCCACATCGACAGAAATACCCTTCCCCAAACAAAACAAATATCAGATGGTGCGAGAAGTTCAAGCAGAACTCCAAAGTAAATTCGTTACTGGAATCACTTTGGAAGAGATAGTTAAGAAACACAAGCAGTTTCTCAAGGCTAGGGGTATTTCCCTTCCTACTACTCATCCCGATATACCAAAATTGCACTGGACTCAGAAACTTAAAAAAAAAAACCATCATACAAGGCTAAATTTGTGGCTGATTGAACTAAATTTCTGTCCACCTTGAGAACTAGAGTTCTGCAAGCAGTTTGGGGAATCACCGTGCTGCTATTTGAAGCAATTCAGATGTCGAATGCATGTGGATGCTTAAAAACTAAAAAAACGTCTTACGGATGAACTAGATGGCAAAGACCACATACCGTACAAACATGTATCTACTTGGGATATCTCGACTCTCTATACTATTATTCCTCATCGGGACCTCATTGAACACCTTACAGTTCATTAATAAAATCGGTGTTCAATAAAACTGGTCGCAGGTAAGTTAATGTCAGAAGCCAGAAGGCTTTCTTCAGTTCTACTTCATGTAGAGGGTCTGATTCTTGGGACGTTTCTTTGTTTATATAATTGCTTGAATTTCCCATTCACAACATCTATGTGAAATTCAGCAGTACCATATAACTACAGCGTAAAGGTATCCAAATGGGTAAAAACGGCAAAAAACGGCACCTCTTCTGGCAGACCGCATATGTTATCATATGCCAAAACACAACCATTCTCATTCACCAAACGCCATATAGACGACCTTCTAGTATAATTCCTATATTACCGACGTTGTGAAGGATATTTACCCCCCTTCACTGGATTTGAAGAAAATCACTGATAACCCAGATGGAACATCATAGCTGGATCTATATTTCCCACCAAGACAATAAACCTATATATTTGCCAAATGATATGTACAAAGGGGACTAACAGCCCACGAATCGAATCCTACCATATACAGGTAATAAATTGATGAGATATGTAAGAAGTGGGGAAAACGGGCGACATTTGGCGACTAAAAGCAACCATAAGCCTCCCTCGGCACCCCACATCCAGACAAGAATACGGAGGATTCTACGACGTATAGTATTTGTATCTCAGCCGCGATTTTATTGCAGATGTTCATGTGGAAACCTACTTGTAACAGATCAGATCTAATGCTGACATTTTTATAGTGCTGTTCGACTTAAATATCATGCCGCAGGCAGACATGACACCCCACTCATTCACATTATACCGACACCGAGCGAGCCTGTCCTTGTTCTATCCTCTTAATGCTGAGCGTAAACCAGGAAGCAACAAGTTCCATTTTCAAGTCTTTGGTATGACCCGGCCTGGAATTGAACCCAGTGCCTACCGCTTACGAGGCCGACGCTCTTACCATTAGGCCACCGCAGGTTTCGCGTCTATTAATGGTAATCATTGGTGACATGTCCCACAAAACGCTACTTCATGGTGGATTAGTTTAGTTTACGACGCATGCACGGAAAATCGCCATAGAGTTATTACGGAATGATAATTAGTTAAACTTCCGAAAAATAAGTACGCTGATGTTTTGACAGTTCATTAGACGTATATCCATTAGCATACCCGATCTTGAATAGCAAAATACACATGCAAATCGATCAATTGAGCCCCTACGGATATACCGTGCCACATACGGATATAGACTGCATCCACACGGTATTATTAATGCAACCAGCCTTGATGTTCAAAGTTACCACGCGTAAGGTATTCGCGTGAGGTAACAGCGAAACCGTTGATTTATCGGCATATATCCAGGAATTGACGGATTGGATTGATTTGCCCATGATATACAAATTGCTTCACAAGATATACATCAAACCGAAAATTGCAAACGCTCACCGTATATTTGAATGCACTTTCTTGTCATATTATTGAAGTAAAGTATTTCAGCATCTTACTTCTGTAACTTTAGTACCGGTACCCGTCTCTATGTCTGAATTTGTTTGTCTGGTCCGTACGGCCATAATTTTGGTCGAAATGTCATGACACTTCGTCAGGATGGTATTGGGATCACAAACCAAACGACCAAAATAAAACAAGCGCTGGATGAGCGCAAAGACCTCCGTCGAGGCAACAGGGTCAGTAGGGGAATAGTACATCACTGAATAGCATAGGGCCGGATACCAAGCTCAATTTTGCATTTGTTGGACGTTAACTTCACCAATGGTAATTAACCTGAGATTGAGGGTTCTCCACTAGCATGTCCACCTAGGGATGTGGAAGTCACATTCCCTGCAAATAATTTTTATTTGATTTCACGTGATTGAAATATTGGGGTATGGAATAGAGTACATTGATGGAAAACCTGGAATACTGCTTGAGACATTAGGCCCCTTCCCACCCACACCTTTTCCTGAGAGGACGCCCCCACCCAAATCAACACCGTAGCGGCAGAAATGAGACCCTGTGTGCCTAGTTTTACCAACTTGCTTGTGATTTTATGCTATAGGCCCTACACATCAACACTTCATATTTTGTATGTGTACAGTATAGCATCCTCATTGACAGAATCCTCTACAAAACACATCTGATTTTACCGACACTCCGTTCTGATCGGTCTCAGCATCATGTGATGATTCAATGAGCTCGGAATAATTTTGTATACTGGTGTTACAGGTCACCTTCACCATAATGTATCAATTACATGGACTTATACATGTATCACATTCATATTGAATGGTAATGACTGATGAGAATATTGCCCATATGGAACAAATGGCTGGATTCCAGCGAATAAAAAGTTCATGTTGATTATAAACAACATACAATTAATAATACTATCAAAGAATTATGTATATTCCTTCTCGACATCAATATAATACAGACAATGTTATGACTGAATCATGGTAACAGATATTCAAGGGTATATATGTCTACACTAAACTGAAGGAGACCCATGATGCGTATTATATTACATGTATGTTGTAAAACTTCACTTGCTAATCTCGATTATGTTGCTTATTGTGAAAATAGATGAAGTTATGAAAATAAATTTAGTATGATTGCCCATTACCCTCAAATTAGAAATATCTTCAGCAGCTAAAGTTAAGCCAATCATAACAATATATAACACCATGGTATTGTTGTAATATCACCAAGGTATTGATCTTTGGTTAAGAATGTAATGAGATACAAATACCTGTTCTTTGTGTTATTCTGTATGCAGTTCATTCTGTATGTATTTTATACATACATATACCAGAAGTGGAATTGAAATTTGAATAAAATAATCAAAATATGTTCGGTTTTTACCTCTACTCAGGAAATAAAGTCTTTGTTTCTAGAAGCTAAATCATTTCAGACACATTCAAGTCCTCACCTGGTCAAGGGAGATGATTTAGTAAAAAAAAAAAAAAAAAAAGTATAGATCCACACTGGTGGAGACCAGAAAGTTTTATGACCTTTGATGATATTTGTGGCGCATGCTGCAGGACTTCTACTTTCATGAATCTGATATTATCCACATAATCCCATTCTACATGATATTTTTGCCATAGCACCGATAAACTAGATTCCTTCATTTATGTGGTCTAGATCCAGGAGCTATTGGGAGCTGTAGGTTTTGTTAAATTTTGATCCAATTATTCTGAGAGAAGGAATGAAGTCCGGCATGGTTGTTTTAAGTTAGAACTGGGCATCCTTGAAAATCTCTGACCGATTGACACATGTATCACTCTGCCGGTGGTCATTACATGTGTAATGTTTATTTCCTGAGGAATCAGCTGGTATCCAATGTGGGAGTGGGAGCCATGGGAGTTATGGCCAATCACTGACTGATTTTTTCCACACCTTTCTGACACAGCTGAACCAATCAATAGTCTGTTTTGGTTTTTCCATTTCATCCAGTACATCCATTGTGTAAGTCCTGTTGCATCTGATATCAGAAGTGCTGAATCCATGAACTGCAAGTTGGAATCAATTGTATACATATTTAATATCAAAACTCACTTCATTGAAAATGTTGATGGCCTTCATTATATTTCATTCTTTCGTCATACACAATAAGATGAAATCCATCATACCAGTTCGCACCTTTCATACGTGTACTTAATAGAACTGGAACCTGGCCATGTTACAAGAATTTGCAAAAGTATGAAATGAGAACCGAGTACTATGAGAACTTAATCCAATCTAGGAGTGATCAATAATATGAATTCTGAAGAACGATCATGGATCTTGACCACTGGTTGGATTGGAGTTCATGTTAGTGGCATGAGCATGATAATAATCCAGTATATCATAATCTAGAACAGGATTGTTTATATCAGTAACTTCTCTATGGAGCAATATTTTGACAAACGAAAATTAGATCACAAAAGAGAATATGTATACTGTGTTTGAGGAATATTTCTGCCTCCCCAATGGAAGGCGAAATTTGAATGAATGGTCTGTGTTGTCAATGTGTCTGATGTCCCCCTTGCAAAGACAAGAAAATTTTCTATGTAATTTATTATTTATTGATATATTTATTGATTTTCTTTTTGTCTAATTGTCTTCTGTTCAAGTCATTTGGCATCGGTAAAACCTGAAATGTATATCATGATCTCCTTATTTCATCTAGTGATACTGTCTGGTTGGTTCCAGATCACGGGGCTGAACAAATCATGTGAAATGTGATCGTATGGCAAATAAACGCCCAGTGGTATGTCCAGGGCTAAAAAAAAAAGAAAAAAAAGAAAAAAAAAAAAAAAATAGTGGGAAAGGTTTCATCCATGCTATCAGTCAAAAATCTCAATAATGTAGGCCTACATGTGGAATGTAGACACTCCTTTGTTTCAGCTACAATTCAGAATAAGTTTTCAGAATATTATCAGGTTTTAACAAGCAAATTATTCTTCATCAACAAGTGTCACAGCACATAATGTGGATGTCGCTAAACTGTTAGGATAAATGAAAAGAAAAGTATTATTCAACTGCCAAATGCCAAGATAAATAGCCCCCCTCCCCCCGGAAATATAATTTATCAGCAAAATTTAGAATAACTGTTTTTAAACAACCAGGCTGGTGGATATCATCAACTGAAAGAAAACAAGTATCAGTAAAATCAGGGCATCGTCGATTGTGCTGTTGTCTTCCAGTCAGTCAGTCAGTTTGATATGCAACAACAACAACTTAGACTATTTGGTTGGCTTCGACATAAGTCATCAGCCGACAAATACTTTACGATATATAGAAATGACGGGTGGTGTACTATGAATCATTGAGTTGTAATGACATCAAATGGCGACAATAAACTTATCAGAAAAACGGCAAAAAATCGCATTGTCAATCTCTTCAAGCTGGAGGGCCGCCATGTTAAATCTCTCGGTGGATGGGAGGTGGAACCCGACTACAGAAGCAAGGCCCACTGCAATACATTGCAATGGGGAACCCCATTATTTCAATTGTGTCCAACAAAAGTGCCTCAAAACTTCGTCGGGAACCATGACAATCCCTATTGGAAATCACATGAATCGTGGGTTCCCCATATGACAATTATTTGGCGGGAGATTTCACGTTGCGTTCCAAGACCTCCGTCTGATCGACGGAGGTAAAAAAAATTGTGTACTTAACGCCTCAACGCTCACATGGGGGATGGGAACATAAAATGTACATGTATACATTGTACCCTGTGTGGTTCTGTCTGTAGCCATCTAAAATATGCTTAGGATAATATTAGAGGGGTATTCAAGAAGTAAGGGAAGATGGGGAGTCAAAAAGAGCATTTAACGCCACGGGGGCCGGGAATATAAAGTTGTCTGCATGACAGGTGCTTCCGCAAAGTTCGTGCCGGGAGCTGTGTGGTCACGGGAGGTGACTTAAAGAAACTAAAATAAAAAAGGGCATGAAACGCCCATAGGGGGCCGGGAACTTCTTAGGTCGAACGATAACAACTTTTTCAGCAGCTATGGGGTTTAGAGTCAGGAATATGACATGTTCATTAACATACTGCAGAACCCATGTGCAAGTGTATCTGTCGCTATTGGAAGATGTCCAGCGGGGACAGATCCCAGTGGGCAGAAGGTGGGAATTAATTCTCGATCTCGGCATAAGCAGAGATAGGCCCTAACAGTTTTACCAACATTGATAAACGAACAAATTGATATTTTTACCTCCGTCGATCAGACGGTGGTCTAGGAGCGCAACGTGAAATCTCCCGCCAAATAATTGTCATATGGGGAACCCACGACTCATAGGATTTCCAATAGGGATTGTCATGGTTCCCGACGAAATTTTGAAGCACTTTTGTTGGACACAATTGAAATAATGGGGTTCCCCATTGCAATGCATTTCAATGCGCCTTGCTTCTGTAGTCGGGTTCCACTTCCCTTTGTGCGCACGAGGATTACCTGTAATGCAAACCGCGCACGTGTTCGGAAAGAAATTCGTCCACTGGCAAACAACATGTCGGCTGTTAGGAGGGCCATAAATTTTGTTGCTTCTTAGCACACACCAGGGATTCATACACGTCGTCTATAGGAACTCAATTTTAAGTGTTTATTCAATTTTTGTTGTTTTTGAAGGAAAATGTTCAATATTTTGAGAAAATTCAATTCGAATGGCTTTAAAAACCGATTACTAATTGAGTTTTCTCCCCTGTTCGAAGACGGACGTCTGTGTAACAACAATACATTTCAGTCGAACTTCGACGAGAAACGCCGACCGGTGGTGTTTTAGAACGGGATTTTCAGTAACATTCGGGTGAACTCAAGGGGACGTTTTCAAATGGGAACCCCAAACCACAGAGTCGTCGCTTTAACTTCGAGCCACCTTGAACCGTGTTGTTCTTCACTCTGTGGAGTGGTAGTCCTGCTGTGCAACCATGGAAAGGTTCAGCTTATTTGCATACGGCTTGCATACGGCCAACGTTTAATGTACGTTAGCAAGAGCGACAGAATAGTCCCCCCTCATGTATTGCATCAGAGCAGAATGAAGCATGCGAAGCTTTCACTTTCCACAGTGTATATACGGTATGTCGGTACAATTTTATAGCGGTTATATTTTCCCAACGAAGTTCCGATCAAATGATTAACAATCGCGGGCAAGAACTTAGAAAAGTTGTCTAGTTAGCTTGTAATCAGCTACGTGATAACGCACTTATATGGTCGCCCGATTTAGTGATTTCTCAGGCTTATTATCGTAACAACAACAACAACAACAACAGCAACAACAAATGCTTGTTTTTTTCAAAGTTGTTACGTAGTTTATTCGTGATAATGCGTTTGGGTAGGAAAGAAAATGTTTCTCTAGACATTTTCCCATTGTCACTTAATATATCATTAAATTGTCAGACGAACTTTCTTTAAGAAATTGGTCAAATCTCATGACTTAATCAGTGTAACAGCTGACAAGTTAAATTAGGAGGATAGAATCATGCTAATAGGTGCGCGTTTCAGTGACTGATTGTAGTGTTCTGTTAATATCCCAAAACAGAAGGAAATACTCTTATTAGAAAGATTGACTCTATATATTCTACATATAATTATTTCTTATGTATTCATTTAAAAAGTTGATATGTATTCATTTAAAAAGTTGATTTTCATAATCTATAATAAAAGCAAAACAATTTAAACAATTTTACAACTAAACTTAAAATTAATGTATGGATCATTAAAAATAATCCCCAGCTAAATAGCATAGGGATGCTAAAATCTAAAAATATTCATTTTGATTTCGAAGAAGGGTCGCTAAAATTTAAATAAATTCAATTTTCACATTTAAAAAACTCAATATTTTGCTGCGGGTAGCTATGAAAATGACTTCTATAAACCCCTGCACACGTACTTCAAACTATTCCTTTGTTCCGTTTTGAGTGAATAATTCAAATTCAAGTCGGACACAACAGAATCGATGGCCCTCCTAACAGCCGACATGTTGTTTGCCAGTGGACGAATTTCTTTCCGAACACGTGCGCGGTTTGCATTTTGGGTAATCCTCGTGCGCGCAAAGAAAAGGAAAGAAAGATGGCGTGAAGCGAGCAGGAAGGACGTTTTGATATGTGCCGAGCACAGGCAGCAGTCCTTGGTGGGTTGTGGGGGGGGGGGGGAGAAAAAGGTGGGGGAGGTACTTAGACCCAATATGGCATCCAGGTAGTGCCACCCCATATATACATCTCGCAATACAAGGACTGCTACCTGTGGTGCCGAGAACAAAAACAATCCCGAGTCGTGAGCAGATTGTGTGTGTATATGGATAAGTTGATGAAATAAGGTACGTATTTATTCATGTATTTAGGTCGAATTTCATGAGTTGAATTTTGCTTGGTTTCTCCGACCCAATGGCGTGAGCATCACCTGGTCACGTCAACAAGGGCTACTGTGACGTTATGCACGCCACTGATATCGGCAAGGCTGTAAGACCTCCCATTGAAAAGGTAATATCCTGGACAAAAGACTGACAATACAACTTCCAGCAGATCCTTTGTCTATTATATTTCGTGAGTCTTACACCAAATCGTTGCCCTGGTTGTTCTATTTCCTTTGGGGGGCGGGGGGGTATTTATTTTGCCTTTTGGCATGAATTTCTTGTGCATTTATAAAATATTTACCAGCATTATTGTAATGAAGGATCAAATCATAGTTTATTGTTTGTCAAACCACATGTGTCTCTGTCCCAATTCCAGGCTTTCAAGTGCCTCCTATATTTCCCTATATTTTTGAGTCATTCCTATATTTTCCTATATTTTACTCAAAACCTCCTATATTTCCTATATTTTGACTTTTTCTCATGAAAACTTTCATTAATGCTCTGTCATGAGGAAATACATTTCAGAAAAAAAATTCCATCAACTTTTTTTCAGAAAAAAAATTTCGCCTCGCTTCGCTCGGCAAATATCAAAACATTTCAATCTCTCTATGCTGAATCAAACAAGAGAACAGGTCGTGAAAGTCATTTGATTAAACACCAGAAAACTACCAAGTTTGGAACACACAATGTAGTACAGACCTGTCTTACACTCCTTTATTTCCTATATTTTCCTATATTTTATTATGAAAATTCCTATATTTTTGCAAATTTCCTCCTATATTTTCTCCTATATTTTCACTGTGAGCCACTTGCAGGCCTGCAATTCCCATCTCAAAGGTTCATCTCCCAGCAGCACACATGTCAATTAACATTTCAATACACTGAATTAAAAATTATTCTTGATTCTATTCTCAAATTACCTTGAGTAATGATACCATTCAGGTCCCTATACTATTGAGTACACGTATGCTGTGAGAACCGGTATAATGGATTACACCTTGTTGTGTATGATGAAAGAATGAAATATAATGAAGGCCATCAACATTTTCAGTAAACTGAGTTTTGGTATTAAATGTAGGCAATTGATCCCAACATGCAGGTCATGGATTCAGCACTTCTGATATAAGACGCAACAGGACAGTTACACAATGGATGTACTGGATGAACTTGGAAGTACCAATACAGACTATCGATTGGTTTAGCTGTGTCAGAGAGGTGTGAAATGACAGAGGTGGTGAAAATCAGAGCCAGTGATTGGCCGCATAGTATTGTGCAAACCACACCCTCCCCATCCCCCATTGGATATCAGCTGATTCCTCACGAAATAAACATTACGCATGTAATGACCACATGCAGGGTGATACATGTGTCAATCGGTCAGACATTTCCAAGGATGCCAAGTTCTAACTTAAAACAGCCATGCCAGACTTCATTCCTTCCTAACTTAACCAAAAACCAAAAAGAGACTTACGAACTTGTACATATAGCGATTCTTATTTACTTCTATTTATATCTCCTACTAATCTCTCACTGTTATTTATTATTTATTTATTTATTTATATATTTAGCACTGGAAAAGAAATTCAATAAACAAAGTAATGTACCGCGAAATTCAAATAACACATTGAGTTGATGGACCGCGAAATCCGAATGGGAAGCGGCCCTTAAACTACAATTTCAATCAATCAAATCATTCCTTCACTCAGAATAATTGGATCTAACTTTTACAAAACCTGCAGCTCACAATAGCTCCTGGATCTACAACAGATAAATGAAGGGACCTATTTTATCTGTGCTATGGTAAAAATATCATGTAGAATGGGATTGTGTGGATAATATCAGATTCATGGAAGTTGAAGTCCTGCAGCATGCTCCACAAATATCATCAAAGGTCATAAAACTTTCTGCTCTGCACCAGTGTGGATCTATACTTGTTTTTTGTTTTTGTTTTTTTTTTTACAAAATTATCTCCCTTGACCAGGTAAGGACTTGAGTGTCTAAAATGATTTAGCTTCTAGAAACAAAGACTTCATTTCCTGAGTAGAGGTAAAAACCGAACATATTTTGATTATTTTATTCAAATTTCAATTCCACTTCTGGTATATGTGCATGTATAATATACATACAGAATGAACTGCATACAGAATAACACAAAGAACAGGTATATATGTATCTCATTACATTCTTAACTAAAGATCAATACCTGGGTGATATTACAACAACACCATGGTGTTATATATTGTTATGATTGGCTTAACTTTAGCTGCTGAAGATATTTTTAATTTGAGGGCAATGGGCATTCATACTAAATTTATTTTCATAACTTCATTTATTTTCACAATAAGCAACATAATCGAGATTAGCAAGTGAAGTTTTACAACATAATATAATATGCATCATGGGTCTCCTTCAGTTTAGTGTAGACATATATACCCTTAAATATATGTTACCATGATTCAGTCATAATTTGTCTGTATTATATTGATGTCGACAAGGAATAAACATAATTATTTGATAGTATTATTAATTGTATGTTGCTTATGATTAACATTAACTTTTTATTCGCTGGAATCCAGCCATTTGTTCCATATGGGCAACATTCTCATCAGCCATCATCATTCAATATGAATGTGATACATGTTCATGGTAATTGATACATTATGGTGAAGGTGACCTGTAACACCAGTATACAAAATTATTCCGAGCGCATTGAATCATCACATGATGCTGAGACAGATCAGAACGGAGTGTCGGTAAAATTAGGTGTGTTTTGTAGAGAATTCTGTCAATGAGGATGCTATACTGTACACATACAAAATATGAAGTGTTGATGTGTAGGGCCTATAGCACAAAATCACAAGCAAGTTGGTAAAACTAGGCACACAGGGTCTTATTTCTGCCGCTAACGTGTTGATTTGGGTGGGGGCGAAGGAGCCTAATGTCTCGAGCAGTATTCCAGGTTTTCCATCAATATACTCTATTCCATACCTCAATATTTCAAGCACGTGAAATCAGACAAAAATTATTTGCTGGGAATGTGACTTCCACATCCCTACACATGTAGCTGGACATGCTAGTGGGGAACCCTCAACCCCAGGTTAATTACCATTGGTGAAGTTAACGCCCAACAAATGCAAAACTGAGCTTGGCATCCGGCCCTATGTTATTCAGTGATGTTCCCCTACGGACCCTGTTGCCTCGACGGAGGTCTTTGCGCTCATCCAGCGCTTGTTTCTTTTTACGATGATATATATATTTCCGTATAGGAGAAATAATGTGCACTGGATATTCTGGAACGGATTTGTCAGCTGAATAATATATTGAACAAATTATCCCTGCATGCGAAATGGGAGAAACACACAGTTTGTGTCCGGCAATCTGCCTTCTTCGGGTACAAGCGTCTGAAGTTTGCTCTTAGTCTGTTTTTTTTTGTTTTTTTTTTTAAATGACTTTATCCTCGGTTTTCATTTGCCAACATAATAAGTCACCAACAACTGATACCGCGGAAAATGCAAATTTATTGCCTTCCATCGCAATTAGCAAAGCACATTTCCCAATGCTTTATTGTTACGAGGCATGGAAACTGGAGTCGCCCATAATGAATTATATACCGATGATCGCTTTAGAAAAATAATCTTTGTGACTTAGCTAATTTCCTCGGTCATCAAATTCTCATGTCTTCAGAATACAAACCCTGCCGATTTCCTTCCAATCAAAGTACGCCTCTACACGCACACTACGGATATTATGCTCACAAACCCGGATATGCAGTCTCAATAAAGAACGGGCTTGATAATAAAAGCTCCCTTGGCATACCTGAGAGGTTATTTCCGCTTGCGTCAAACAATCAGTTGTAAAAATGTAAAATATCAAATATCTCCCCGCTATTCCTATTTTTCCTAGAAATGATTATATATCCAGGTACTCTCTAAGAAAAAGTTTGAGTGAAATTTGACTCAAGTATAAGAGTGGAAATTCATCCCACTCGAGCACTTGAATGAAAAAATTCACGCAAGTTGAGTGACTTCAAATTTGAGTGGAATCAACTTCACTCAACTTGAGTCAGTTATCGTCTCAAACTTGATTGAAACTTGAGAGGGATGAATTCCCAAACTTACTTGAGTGAACTTTTCACCCAAGTTTTAGAGAGTATTTTTTTTTGTGTCAAGACGAATAATCTATTTAATTGGGAAATATATAGACTGAATTCATATACTCCGTTCAGACAGTGGAAAGTGATATTATTCAATCAATGGAATATTATGTCACGCGGATATCTCTCAGATTGTATCTGTATATTCACCTTTTAGGGTTTTGGAAGATCCCGTCGACTTTCATTTCATCGCATTTCAGCCTCTCAGGTATACAAACGAGGACGGCTGGTAAATGAAAAAAAAAAAACAAAAAACAAAAAAACCGCAAATTCATAATTAGCCACCTGAGCGTTTTAGAGCAGATTCCCTATACCGTATTAACGAATATCTGCTGAGTTTGTTTTGAAGACGTTGGAGCCGACTGGAGATGATGTTAATGCCAGATGTGAACTACGGTACCTGGAGCACGCGACTCGTATTGGCAAACGGAATTGCAATCTAAGAGCTAAATGACATCGCCTTTTCACCTGTCAAGATCAAAGCTGTCGGTCGTCTAGTTCATTAATTTATAAAGATGCTCCGTCAGACTCTCCGGGCTGATACCTGTGAAGTACGATGGAAAAGCAAATAAAGCGAGCCATGGATGTGTACGGTATCTACAGGTAAATGATCACGTATGAGTTCGGTGCATTCGAATACTTCATTCAAATCAAAGCATCGAGAACAAAGAAAGAAATAAAACCTTCAAGCTTGCATTTAACATTTTTTTTCTCAAAATGGAAATGGAAAATTTATCTTTCCAGAATCGCCACCAAACAGGTCCAGTGCACCAAAAGGCACACGAACGACAGTAAAAAAATCCATCATTACAAAACGCCTCCTGCTGGGTTTCTTTTGCCTCTATCCAAAAGATAATTTTTTTCTCTTGTGAAGATGGACGAAGAACAGTTTGTTTTTTTTGAAAAACCGAATTTCATCACATTCACCGTATTTGAATTTTTAAAGAACCAACGAAAAACCAATATCTAAAAAACCAACAAAAGCAAAGGGAGAAAAGCACCGAGGGGTTTTGTCCAAACTGCTTCCAGAAATATTAACGTCTGGATTGGGGGCATGGGCAAAGCGCATGCAGGTCCAGTCACATTGATGCTCTAATCAGAAAGAAATTTCCAAGTATAAATTGCTTTCCTCATAACGATTAATCGTCATCAAACGGTATCATAATCGTCATCATGTAATTCCATGTCCGATATCAATATTTTGATGCCTATAGTGTTCTGAATGGATATGCATTACACGCGATATTGAAAATCAGTTCACTCGTATTTAGTTAATCGATCGATCACCTATTGATATGCCGGATTATGGTAATATCGATACAGGAAATAGCAATGCTTCTCGCGGTTACGACGTCTATCGGATAGCGAGGAGAAACCATTGCATTAATGGTCTGAATATCAAGTTAGTTAGTTTTCCCATATATAGCGAGAGCTTGATGGTTTTATTTTAAGTCTGTCTTCGATAGATATAGGAAATTGGATTGTACATCCACAAGGCATGTACATCAAATAATAGTCCCATCTTCATAAGTCCAGGTAAATCCTAAATCCTCGGAGAGGGTTTACCTGGACATTTTTGGTGATTCGAATGAGTTCTTGAGTCGATGCCTCTATTATACCATCTCGTACATTTCATCCCCCGCGCTTGTTTACAGTTAGCATACATAACGGTATCCGATGCCTGCGGTTTCTGACTTTTAATGTCGATTTCATCTTGACATCAAAGCAGTTTGGCCCGCAACGAAACTCAAACCTGTCCCAACTCATAGCTCACAGCGGATTGGCCTATATATAGTCAACAAGCTTAGCGCGTTCACTGATTGGGTTGATTTAGAGGGAATGATCTATTTGATCATTGATCTATTTATATCCAGAACTCGTATGGGTAACTAACCAAGCCAGTGTATCGATCCTAACAGATCGATCGATACACTGGCTCGCGAGGATGATACCTCCAAGCTACGAAAATAAGTAATCTCATGATGTCGACCTAAGATGAATCAGAGCATATATGATAGTCTAGTATGTACGGTACGCAAATAGACAGATCATACTCGACCTTAATTGCATGGGTAACAAAGAAACTAGTTCGAATCCACATCACAAGAGGGCCCTAACGATTGCAAATTGAAGAAATATATATAAGGAATTAATCACACACACTTTTAAAAAAATATACCGGTATAGTGCAGTTCAATTATTACATTCAAAGGACTAAACAGATCACTCATCTTCCAAACTGACGATGGATTCGGCAGAGATTTCTGTATTTGCATATTTCCTCAACCCCAATCACACGCACAGACACACCTCTCCAATTATATACACAAGTCGCAATTACAAACTAAAAGAATTCCAATACAAAATTATAACTTTTAGGATGAGCGGAGTAAAGTTCAAGATCTAGATTTTGTTTTTCTAGTCGAGAGCTTGAAGGTTCAAAGGTGCATATTCGTCCATGTCAACAGACCGTTTTAAACGCATGCTGCATGACATATACAGAAACCATGTATCTCATGGGCAAAATGCAGTCAGTGTGTGGGACTATATCGTATGCTCCCATCACCGTGTTGCATGTTGCTTGGAGCCACATTATGCGAGGGTTAGTACCAAGGAAATTAAGTACTAACAAATCTTTATGACTATAAAGCAAACCGAGGATGAGCATATAGCAAGCGTCAGATCCGACATTCAATATTCAAGCGTCGTCCATAAAAGAATTTTGGTGTCAATAATCCAAAGACCTATTACGTATAACAGTTAGCATCAATTCCAAATGTGTACGAAATAAAAAAAAATAAGACCACAAGATGGTTTCTACAAGAGAGAAGCGGTCAACAGTTTCCAATGATGCCAGCAAGACATGATGAAGTTCTTTACATAAAATCCTAATCGCTTGCCATAATTCTTATCCAACTGAATTTCCATTACGTAAAATTCTAATCGCTGATCATAATTCGTATCAAAACGAATTTATATTAAATAAAATCCTAGTCACTGACTATAACTCTTATCCAAATATATATCCAAGATTCTGTTCAAATGACATTGCTTAGAACCTAGCCACAACTGTTCCTATCAATAATACCTTCGGATGATAGTCACAAATGACGTTCATTGATCTCCGTGTGCTATAACCCGTACCGTATAAAAGTTCATTTTGATGCTACTTACCTGTTATTTTCGCGAAGCTAATTCCTTCTTTTCCACGCTTGTCGCTTTTATTAAAGTTTCCGGCGCTGGTGATCAGCTGTACAAGAGCCGTTTTCACATCGACCCTGACTTTCCGCATGTTACGGTAGGTGCCATATTGTGTAACTGCGCATGCGTAGTGGCCCAAATACACGCAATATGGCGTCTACCGTAACACGGAGATCAATGAACGCCATTTGTGACTATCATCCGAAGGTATTATTGATAGGAACAGTTGTGGCTACTTAGAACCTAATGGCAAGATCGTGGGGTGGAAGGCTAAAGATATTGCAGCCTATACTTGGTATATCTTGTTACGATATACTATACTTGCATATAGTAAATTGGAAGAAATATTGAGAAATGAAAATATTTGCTGAAAACATTGATGATATTTAATACATTACCCTGGGGACGGTGGGGGTGAAATGGGAGGAAACCCGAAGACTGACCCAAGCCTTGAACTTCGCCGGCCAGCAGCAGTTTGTATTCGGTCATTGAAGATGTGAGCGGATAGTGTAGTCTCACTGGATTCCTCAGGTAAAACCGGCAGGTGAATGAGTAAATCCTTCTTAGCTTGTCTCTTTGACATGGTTATCCTCGGCTTTCTATATTACCATTATCATAAGTCTAATGAGGCACTGATACCTCAAAAAAGACGAGTTTATTGCCTCCCATGCATCGCAATAAGCAAATACCTTTTTACATCATTTATATGGAGCAGCGAAACTAGAGTCAGCCTTTATGTGTTTCCGCAAGAGAATTATCCGAACGAACAAATGACGGTGATCGCCTTAGAAATATAATCCGATAATGTCCCCCTTCCTCCCATTGCTTTCATTTCCTAGCTCATTAAAATCCTAGGACTTCAGAAATCCCTTTGCTGTCGATTAAAGCCGTCCTCTGCACGCACACTGCGGGTATCATGATCACGCACACAAGCGGCAATCTTATTAAAGCAAAAACCTGCAAAAAACTTTCCCTTGGCGTACCACTCGGTATACCTAATAGGTCATTTTCTCTGGCGTCCCAGAATCGGTTGCAAGGACGTTAGAATGTCAAATTTTCTCGGTTTCTCCCATTCCTGGAAAGTATGACACTCACAGGAATGGTCAAACATATCAAATGTCTGCTGGACAGTTGAAGCTCAATTAATTATTGGAAAATTACGTGAGGAGATTTGAATGTCACGCTGGTATATAGTTGATACAACGCGTTTTAAGTGTCAACCCTGACTGTCGCTCGAATATGTTGGACATGGACGGGATAACAGTTCGCACCTGGTCGTTTTAAATCATGCTGCGCGAACACACGAGATATGTGCAACCGCTGGTGCACCTGGAGCCATGCGACTAAGAAATGGAAAACGGAATTGCAATCTTCTACATAAACGACATTTCTTGTTCACCTGTCGAGATCAAAGTGGTCTATTCTTTCGTGAAGATGCTCTGTCCGCAGATTATCTTGACTGATATCCTGGAAGCGCAATGGCAAAACGCAATTAAAGCGGATCGCTGACACGTGTACTTTATCTACCATGGAAACCCGTCAAGTGAGCCCAGTGCTAATGGGTATTCCAATTTTGTATATGCAACCCACGCTTCAAGAACAAAGAAATTTCCATCAAGACAATGTAGTTGAGACGAATGTCTTTGAGGCGAATGCCTTTGAGACGAAATTCAATATGACAATATATACAATTCCTTTAGATATACATCCTCTTTTGACATACACAACTTTCTCCTTCAGTCTTATTATCTTCCATATAGGCTTTCACGAATTCGATTGGGTGACCGGTATCCACGGATTTTTTTCTTTCTCAGTTTTGAAGTCAGTTTACATCTGGAATAGTTCTGCATGGCTATCAGTCATACTCCGTCACACAAGATAAAGGTACGAGCGCTGCATCAAAGCAATTTACTCGAAGACTGTGTATTAACTTGTCGGTGATGGTTGTAACTGTAAGACAATAACCCCACAATTCCGTATAAGTATGTTGAATCTCAGAGAAAGTTAATTACAAACGATACTGTAGCACATCATCATAATACGCAGAACGCGAAATCCGTAGGTGTTCCGTAACTGATTGGATTTAATTTGCTTTCCAGGAAGGCTAAATTAAGCGAAGAGTTCGATCAACCGTCCAAGACAATCCCTACTATAGTTATCGATCGAAGCCATGTGCCAAGCGTCTGCAAAGCTCGACGTTAATTTCGGAGAGTGCACCACGTGAGTTAAAAAGCCCTTGTCTTTCACCGAAGCATGGAGACATACGTGTTTAGGGGTAATTTATCTGCACGCACTTTGATATTTTTTCTCAGCTTGAAATTATAGCTGGCTCAGGTAAAAGCGGATAGCCTGCTCCAAGCCGATTTGCCCATCGCTAGTTTACCTTCACTAATGACCGACATTCGCAGAGACCCCCAAGGCTGTACATTTTCCGTACACCTGATACGTAATTAGGGAATATTTGCTTCACCTTAATTCTCATGGGGAAATGGTGGGAGATGAGAAACGATACACATTTTCCATTAAGGAGACACGGGCTTTCTACAAAACTTATCCATTAAAATGAATCCAAGCTTCACAGGAAGATTAACAAGCTCCGATTCGGTGCAACATGCTGCGAATCTTGTATGTTTCAGACTGTGTATAGGTATAGGTCGCATTTTTTCAATGTAATTTCGCGTTGTGTTACATGACGGAATGACCCGCAAAAAAGATACCGTAACTATTCATAAGATATCCAAGTTCCTTGGCCACTGTTTTATAATTTTTACCGTACCAGTACTGTATACTCACTCCCCAATCCCCCCCACACCACTTCGAAGAGGGCTAGTCCCAGTATTTTCTTAAATACGCCTGTCGGCAACATGTTCTCATTCCAAGAAAATACAAGAACATATTTTCTTTTCCTGCCACCGCGGCATCAATGACCTTTGTCCGCTCGAACACCAATACATTACGCCCCGGTACATGACAACTATACTGCAGTTTATATAATTACAAAAGTTATTTCAAGCTTAACCCTATCTGGCCTGGGCGATTTGGGGTGTATCGCAGCCTGGGGGAGGGGGGGGGGAGGGGCGGAAATACCCCCCCCCTATATATTTTCTCTACCACTAAGGCTAGAGCGCTGAAACTTACCACCCAGTATCTTTGGTTCAAGCTCTACCGGGAAATGTCAAAAAATCCAAGATGGCCGCCATGATGACGTCACAGTGACGTCATCTTCTCGGAAGCCATTTTTCGGCCTTTTTGGGGTCGATTTTTCGAAATTTCATTTTCCCGATTTTTCTCTCGAAAAAATAAAATAAAATATAGAATAATTGGTTTTGCATAAATAAAATACTTTCAATGCCTTTTAGGCAAGGAAATGGAGCGAAAAGATTGAAAAACACGACTTTGGCGGATACCACATGGCCGCCATTTTGAATTTACCCATGACCCTCTGCCCGGGGGTATATGAAAATAGGCTCAAAATGACCCCAATAAGATAAGCTTAAAAGTCACCATGTTTCAGCCTCCTCGGGTTTGTCGTTTCGGAGCAGCAGAGAAAAGTTCACTGGGGGGTACTTTCCGCCCAGGCCAGGTAGGGTTAATAAATTATCAATATCACGGAGTAATGGTAGTTATTTTGTAGAGTTCAGTTTGTTGTTATACACGCTGAACAAAACAAAATTCATGCAGAGCTATAACTATTGATTTTTTGACAACTTCAAAAGTAGACGACTAATTAAAATTGACAGACTTTATAGAATCCTTCAGACGATGTTTTCGGGTTATACTCTCTCTGGATGACATTTAGATACATATATTTCCCCTTTTCAGTGGAAACCACTTCTGCTCATGAAAGAGAATTTCAAATAAAGGCCTTATACAACATAGTCCTTTACATCTCCATGCATCAGTCCACCCTTCTCTGACACGGCTGTTCATCTATGCTGCTTCACAACATAAGTGGAATGCAGTAGCAACTATACAATTTATAACAATGTCAATGGTAAACACGTAAACCCTTCATCTGGCTATATTTAATAAGAATATATAATATCTGGAAATAGTAAAACACACAATGGGGTTTTTCTGTTAGCAAACTACAACAGTTAGAGCTGCTCAGTTATATAGGTCACAGTGCTATATTGGATGGATGAACACTTGTCGTTATACATGGGCAGTGTTCATGGATATAAGAAAAGGAAGGTCAAAAATCTAATTTTTTTAGTTCAAATTCTGATGGGGAATTACATTTTCTGAATGCACAAATGCATCAAAAGTGTATAAAATATCTTACAAATTTGAAGGCGACACTCTTAGCTATGCCAGTATCCACATTTAGCACAATGTGACTTAATTTGCTACAAGAATCCCTCCTGCCCTTCATGTATATTGTCAATATCACTTGCTGGTTTGTTTGGCACCGCAGGGTACCTGAATTATCATCCGATATTTCGAGATAAAAAATTTATTTCAACCACAGAAATTACACGAGAATAACCTCAGTAACGCCTACAATAGCACTGTGGTCCACACGTGATACACACACGTGTCACACCCTCTCCATCACTTTCCCACATCCTCGTTTCATTCATCCTCGCGAGCCAGTGTATCGATCGATCAATTGGGAACCCTCTGCGAGGATTTAGGATTTACCTGGACTTGTGAAGATGCGTTTCATTACACAGTCAGTATGGGGAGATCTTTACGCACTACAGGTAAACATGTAGTTTATAATTGAACGTATGCACTGCACTCGAGTAAATATGTCATGGATCAGAGATTTTTGCAATTACGCCTTTGGATGTCAATGGAAATGGGTTTTCTAGTTATCGGAGTATTACTCAGGCTTATCAAGATAAAAAAAAATATATTTATCTCAGTGTTGATGGAGCTATAGGCCCGCATATAGGCCTACACGACAGGTCAATCGATGCACTAATTGGCAGTAGGAACTGCATTTCTCTCATGTGGTCCATATAAACTAATGTATGAGTCAATCGTTCATCCTACAGTAAGGAGAGAGAGAGAGAGAGAGAGAGAATGTCAGACAAGATGACATCATCATACTCCAGCCTAATGTGGAAATATTGTAGTGTGAAAGAGTTGCGGGCTATAGGGACCGTATGAACATCGTGTAATATACAATATTTTCATGCTGTTCGTGAACATCCACGATCAAAGTGTGACTGAGAAAAAATTCTCGAGAGCGTGGCTTAAAAATAGTAGTTACGGTAAACATACGAAAAACTCCTTAAGTGTTACGTTAATAAGGCCAGAATAAATTTCTTTAATTCTGCACAAAAAGCTATGAAAAAAATATACAATACCCAAGTTTAATATTGTTCACGCTCCTGAGTCAAAAGTGACGTAAAACAGCGTCGACTGACCTTTGAAATTGTTATTGGATTTTTTTCATATACATTTTAGCATGGATTTTTAACCTTGAACCCTTGTCATATAGATTAGATGCTAAAATGTATACGAAAAGCGAAAAACAGACGAAAGCCGAATTTGAAACATCAGTAGACGCTGTTTTATGTCACTTTTGCCTCTGAGGGTTAAAAATATAAAATTTGGGTATTTTGTGTATACGAAACACAGTATTTTGGTGTAGAATTAAAGAAAATATTTTTATTTTTATTTTACTAACGTAACACCTAAGAGAGTTTTTCTTATGTTACGGTAACTTTGTTCGGAGAGGAGAATACTAGTCAGTGATCCGACGATGGGAACATCATGATGTCTTGTCAGCGCTACCGAAAACTGTTGACCGCTTCTGTCTTCCAACACCCTGTGTTTTTATACATATTTATCCTATGCCTGCTTGGAGATCGGTGCTAATATTATATTATGAATGAGATCTTTCGATACGGAAGTGGGAATATTCTTCGACAACGGCTGGCTACTGAATCTGACGCTGGTATTACAGGTGACTGGCCTATCGGAAGTGAAATAATCGACCATGGCAGTCGAAGGATGTCGGCCATGACGAACGCAATGCACACAATTCGGATAGTAACCGACCTCCGTGCGACTATATAGTGAAGAAAATCCAATTGAAGACAGAATTATTCCAGCAACCAATCTAGTTTCAGAAGCTGCTGGAACCGTTTAAACACATACATTAAAAGGTTCGACAATTTGAAATTAACACATTTCGACAAACTGGCCATAAACGGCTAACCCTAACCCTAACCCACTACTTCCACTTTTCAAGAAAATCGGAAGCAAGAATGCATGGCTTTTCTATCACTGAAGGTGAATTATTGTACGAAGTACCGGTACCACGAACTTACCCATGACCGTGATGTCGGACCTTGGTACTACGGGTGGATGAAGCCTGTGACGATGAACGGTCCGAGCCGCCATCGTCGTGGTCCAAATCAAACTTGACACTGCGGATACTAGACCTGGTGTTGGTCCGACTGAGCTTGCGATGAGGATGGGTATTAATACTGGTGGCCATTTTTACGATGGCTTTCAGACGTAGTCTCCTGCTCTCGAGAAATTAGCTAACAAATTTGCTCATTCGAATAATTATAGCGTGGAAAATTTTCTCCATCTTCCGAATTTGTAGACCGACCCTGCAAAACCAGCACAGAGTAGTATACCAGCACCACGACCAAGTCCCGAGACTGAATTGAATTTCAACTTAGCTAGGTAATTTGATATACATGAGTTGGAAACATTCCGAAAATTCTACTACTACAATTCAAAAGTATACTAATCTACATTGTGACAGAGGGCTCAACTTTAATACATTATTCTAAGAAACATTTAAACGTACTCTAAGATGGAACAGAGAAAGATAGAACAAATGCAATCATGTTAGAGATAAGCTTTCAACGTGCTACATATATCGCAGCTGGTACATGTATGGCGATTGCTTGAATGTTTACGGTAAATTCAAATATCGAGCGAAAGTCAAATTAGCTAACAAGGATCTCGCATTAGAATTTAACGTCCTTATTTACACCCAAGAACAAACACGTCCAGATGATATGGGGTTTCACGTGGCGTCCCTGACAACCAGTTTTACAGTCACTTGAAACACTGTACCTGTTGAAGCTCATTGCAAGGTCATCCGTTTAGGTTTTATTTATCAGTATTAATGAACCCCCGCATATATATATCTGCCTATATGTCTGAGGGTTCAAGTGAAATGTTTAATACTGGACAACAAGACAATTTCTATGTTGAGTTAATCAAAATAAATAGTAGGTACAACTTAGAAATGAATTAATGTCTTTTCACATGTCTTATTATTTTCTAATTTGTCATTACTTCAAAGATTTGTACGGCCTCCCTAATTAAATACAACTGAAATCAAATAAATGAAAAATGCTTATTATTTTTGAGCGTAGTTAATACGGCTTAAGTATCGTACAGTAAGCTTACAGTTCAATGTAATATGTTATCCCATGTTTTATAATTGGATAAATTGGGAATCATTTGATTCGTGATCTGAATTAACCTAGTTGTTTGGCTGACCAATAATTTGCTGACCCCAGCAATTAAAAGAACTCAAATCAAAGTTAATTTCTCTAATTCTAATATCGATAATTATTTGTGATTAATTCAGAAAATAAATCGTTATTAATTAGCTCGAAAATCAAATCTAATAGATCTAATATTTTCCTTAATTCCAACCGTCTCAAACTGGAATTAGTGACCGATCTTTTCCGTGTGAAAATGAATCTATTATACATTGAAAATTTGAATTAATTGGTTTTATGTTCTTTTTCATTTTAATAGATTCCATAAATTTTGAAGTGACAATATATTTTCAATCGCTTCAAAAGATTGAAATGTTAATTTAATTATGTGAGTAAACCACAAAATGAGTTTTTTTATAAGTTCTCATTGTAGCGCTAAATAAACCGTACGTACATTAAACGCAGCGATATCAGCAAATTCACAGTATAACACTTAGACAGACGTCAAGATATATTTCAAGAGGGAGACAACTCTTTTATTAATCTACGACTACATTAGAGTTATTCCCCCTATTGCGAGTACACGCACGAAGAGGTGACTTGACCAAGCGCTACTTGGTCGCATGAGATTTCTTCTCTGTCGAAACTTCTCTTCAGTACAGCGCACGGCGTACACGTTAGTTAAAAAAAAATAATAAAATAAAATTACAGCTATAATGTCACAATTGATATATCAATAATTGGGCGTCACAATCATGTGGATTGCCTTGCACGTGTTGCAGAATCGATTTGTAGGCCTATGTATGCATGAAACTTCTTTTCATTCCGTTTTACTGGAATGTCCAAACAGCATAAAACAGATTTCCCGGAATGCGAATTCCCATGCGTATATTTTCCTCCTATATTTTATTTTCCTCTCTGTGGACGACGGCTGAATATTGATTGTCGGATCTGACGCCTCTATTCTTGTCAGACATGCCCAGAATTTAGACATAGCTAGGCCGTTTTTTATTTCGAAATATCTGTTCATGGAAAGTTTACACAGTCGTAATATATTCTCAGTTACTAATGACACAGTTGTCGCATTGTGTCATTAGCAGTTGTCAGGTCGCCAGCTAATGCCGTAATTGCGTCATTAGCAGGCGACGCTGCTTCCAGATTCAACAGATGTGATCGCAATTACGACAATTGTGTCATTAGTGGTCGCTATTGCAAGTATATCAAAGATTTAGTCACATTTTGCCTCAAATAATGACTGGTTCCCAGTTGTGACATTAAGCGTCAACATGCTCGCTACCAATTTTTTGTGTGTGACAGTCACCTGCTATTGTCACAATTGTCGTAATCGCTACAATTGTGTCATTAGTAGTTGTGCTACATCGCATGATTTCACATATATGACCTCAAAAATTGAGTGACAGATCAGCCTATGGCCAGGTTACATAATATGGTACATTCAGGAATCTACAGGATCATATAGGATTCTGACGCTTTTCCTGCGCAGTCATACAGGATCCTACATGACTGTCCTATGGATCCTATAGGATTTAGGCACTTCACCTATACAGGTCCTAATTCTAGTATCGTATACCGGTATACAGGTAAAATAAGCATTATTAATAGTAATGTAGACACCGACAAAGTTTGGCCTCTATCGTGGATTGTTAACGATCCTAACATAAAACAAATGTGTGTCAATCAACCGGCAAAATATTTCAGCAAACATGCCAACGCTATGGCAAAATTAAATACCTGAGGAGAGATGAACGTATCCAACTTTTTGTTTCTCGAGTTGGTTTGGTCAACTGTTTCACTGAGTCGGACGTCAACTCGTCTGTTGCGTTTGGGGAACTGTGTCTCCTGCTTTGGGGGACCTTACGCCGAATCACAGCGCTAATATCTGATAGAGAGGCCCTACTGACCAGAACGGCACTTTTGACTACATCTGAAGGTCCTCGATGGACAGATCTGGACAGTTCTTCTCTCCGTTCTGCTTCGTCAGCTTTCCGTTTAACAATGTCTACAAGCGTCTTTTTGACGGTCTCCTGAGGATCTGGACGAAGACTCCTGGCTAGTTCTTCTCTCCCTTCATCGTTCCTATTAACGGGGCCCACCATATTGGGAAAATTTGCTTCTTTGTCTGAAATCATTGCACCTCTGACATGCAGATTTTTCAGATGGAATCTGACGGTTGCATTCAACCAGAAACCGAGCAAACGATATTCGGGATAGCCCCACTTCAAACTGATCAAGGCAGTTCAGCAACCAAAACCGAAATTGTCAGTCTATAAAGGGTGACGTTAGCGAGGGATTTGTCACAGCGAAATACTGGCTATATCAAGAAGCCGGAACAACGTTTGGCGTCTTATAATGTCACAAGCAAAAGTCCAGAAGAAAGAGACATGCAAGGTACACAACACATCAATTAGAGTCTCAGTTCGGCATTACCGCATGTTACTGTGGATTGATTGCTTCACAGGGAACTTTAATGTAAACGCAGTTCCTGACCAAACAAGCTGATCAATACCAAAATAAAACAGCAAATAAGTGTTATGGTTTTCAATGGAATATTGATTCGATTGCATATTCTTATGATGGGCCGTAGGCATAGTTTGCATTGGGCTCTTGCTAGCAAAGGCCAATCAACAATGTACTGTACTTTGTTATAACCAGGTAAGAAAAACTCAACTCTGCATTGCAAATATCCCTACCATTGTCGTACTATAATGGTATCCTTAGTGTTGTTTAGACACCGGGTCAAAGGAGAAAATGAAATGGACGTACATGTATTCAATCCCCGGGATAAAATATAAGGCACCGTAACCAATAAGTCAATCTGATATTGAAACGTGCGTCGACAAACATATTTTGTGGAAGGCATAAATATATCCAGGCTGTTTGACTATCTCTATCATATATTAAAAATGATCATGGTCTCGTGTAAATGGAATTATATAACATATTTCCAAGTGCGATTGTGACTTGTTATGCAATGATGTGGCCAAGCAATGAAGTGACCCGGGTTCAGAGTAAATTAGTATTGGGCTATGGCGAGCGTGTGAAAGATTCTCCATTTTGCTGGTCTCCGCTAGAACAATTGCTGAGTACATCATCTCTTGCGACTACTGCTGTATCTGACCACGCTTCTTTATAAACATCCTCCATAATGCAGGTCTACATACTCCGTACCTCCGAAAAAGGCCCTGCAGGCAGATTATGACTGCTCAGTTATTACTGGAACTGTCAGTCTAAAATAAAAACCAATTAAGGGACGGCATTTTGAGGGAGATGCGCAACCTTCTTGGGATCTCAGTTAATTTGGACGAAGGCCAAATTCGTACGAGAGAAATGCTGGAGAAAAAACTCCAGAGGGAAACCACATGGGGGCGCCTCTAAAGTCAAAACAGTGACGGATACGAAACATGTGGATTCAAAACAAACAGAGAGAATGCAATGTACAACACATCGCCTAGCGCCTAATCCAATCAAATATGGACAAATTGGCAGAGGTCATGAGGTCACTAATGCGTTAGGCAATATTTCCGAATCAAACGCCTCGTAATCGTTATGGCTTATAAGATATCCGTCGCATGACTAGGGATGATGCTCTTGAAAGGGTGATGTATCTTACGAGTCTACCCTACAGGCGTTTGCTGTTGGGCGAGGTTATATTATTCTGGCTTTTGATCGTTCTTTTGGTGGGATGTACAACCTTCTGGGTCCAGTATTGTTAAGAGATTGACTATATTATACACACCAACAGTTTCTTGCTCTCAGTATGACCGATAAACAAGATCTCGTCTATATCCGAAATTCGGGATACGTCGGGATTCCCCAGGAACGATGATCTGTATATAAGCGACTACGGCAAATGATAAACTTGGCGTAGTTGTAGTGCCTTCCGTTCTCCCATGATACTATATGTATGTGGATGTAGATTTGGAGACTGATTAACCCCGACACAAAATAGAGGAAACAAGAGAAAAGCTGAAAATCAACTGGAAAACCAATACTACAGCATCCGACCAGCCACAGGTCCGCAAAACTAGAGCTCCATAGTGCTCTATAAGCATGGGGTTATATATAGAGAGAGAGAGAGAATTAAGGTTTAACGTCGCATTCAGCAATATTTCAGCTATATAGCGACTATAGGTCTCTATATATAACCCCATGCTTTATGAGCATGGGGTTATATATAGAGACCCCATATTTCGACACTTCACCCTAATACCACCCCCCCCCCAAATCTCTAGTTTTGCGGGCCTGTGGACCAGCTAGGAATGTACTGTGTGTCTCCACGAATATCTGTAGTTTACATGACAAACCATGACAAAGCAAATGACACTCTCAACATCACCCACCACACGTGTTTCCGACAAATTGATGACTCCTTGATAAAAGAGAAATGAAGAGAACACCATTCTAAAGCACCTCATCGGTATCCATCCACGCATGCAGTTCACAGCAGAATTTCCGAAAGACAAAATCTGATTAATGTATTAATGTATCAGGGACATGTAGTAAGACTGGAAACTTTCAGTTTTAAGATCTGATTTTAATCAGATTGCGAAAGACCATAAACTATTCCATTCTTGGTTGTCCACATGAAAATATCTGTAACAGGAAGTAAGTATAGGCACAGAACTCAATCGCCTCACCAACAGAGGAATCCTATAGTCATGAACCGGTACATCCTCACCAAGAGAGGAACCCTATAGCCATGAGTCGGTACATTCTAACTAACATAGGAACCCTTTAGCCATGAACCAGTACATCCTCACCAACATAGGAATCCTATAGTCATGAACCGGTACATCCTCACCAAGAAAGGAACCCTATAGCCATGAGTCGGTACATTCTAACTAACGAAGGAACCCTTTAGCCATGAACCAGTACATCCTCACCAACATAGGAATCCTATAGTCATGAACCGGTACATCCTCACCAAGAAAGGAACCCTATAGCCATGAGTCGGTACATTCTAACTAACGAAGGAACCCTTTAGCCATGAACCAGTACATCCTCACCAACATAGGAATCCTATAGTCATGAACCGGTACATCCTCACCAAGAAAGGAACCCTATAGCCATGAGTCGGTACATTCTAACTAACGAAGGAACCCTTTAGCCATGAACCAGTACATCCTCACCAACATAGGAATCCTATAGTCATGAACCGGTACATCCTCACCAAGAAAGGAACCCTATAGCCATGAGTCGGTACATTCTAACTAACGAAGGAACCCTTTAGCCATGAACCAGTACATCCTCACCAACATAGGAATCCTATAGTCATAAACCGGTACATCCTCACCAAGAAAGGAACCCTATAGCCATGAGTCGGTACATTCTAACTAACGAAGGAACCATTTAGCCATGAACCAGTACATCCTCACCAACATAGGAATCCTATAGTCATGAACCGGTACATCCTCACCAAGAAAGGAACCCTATAGCCATGAGTCGGTACATTCTAACTAACGAAGGAACCCTTTAGCCATGAACCAGTACATCCTCACCAACATAGGAATCCTATAGTCATGAACCGGTACATCCTCACCAAGAAAGGAACCCTATAGCCATGAGTCGGTACATTCTAACTAACGAAGGAACCCTTTAGCCATGAACCAGTACATCCTCACCAACATAGGAATCCTATAGTCATGAACCGGTACATCCTCACCAAGAAAGGAACCCTATAGCCATGAGTCGGTACATTCTAACTAACGAAGGAACCTTTAGCCATGAACCAGTACATCCTCACCAACATAGGAATCCTATAGTCATGAACCGGTACATCCTCACCAAGAAAGGAACCCTATAGCCATGAGTCGGTACATTCTAACTAACATAGGAACCCTTTAGCCATGAACCAGTACATCCTCACCAACATAGGAATCCTATAGTCATGAACCGGTACATCCTCACCAAGAAAGGAACCCTATAGCCATGAGTCGGTACATTCTAACTAACGAAGGAACCCTTTAGCCATGAACCAGTACATCCTCACCAACATAGGAATCCTATAGTCATGAACCGGTACATCCTCACCAAGAAAGGAACCCTATAGCCATGAGTCGGTACATTCTAACTAACGAAGGAACCCTTTAGCCATGAACCAGTACATCCTCACCAACATAGGAACTCTATTGCCATGAGCCGATACATCCTCACCAACAAAGGAACTCTATAGCCATGAGTCCGTACATCCTCACACTCTCAAAACGCAAATGTTAGATTTAACATCTAAGAGGGTTGGAGGAGGGAAAACATTTAGAAAGTGTTGTATTCACTACTTTTAAGCGTTAATTGCAACATTTTAAGCTGTTGCATCCAACACTTAAAAGTGGCGAAACAACACTTTCTAAATGTCTTCCCTCCTCCAACCCTCCAGATGTTAAATATAACATTTGCGTTTTAAGAGTGCACCAACAGAGGAACTCTGTTGTTATGAGCCGGTACATCCTCACCAACAAAGGAACTCTCTAACCATGAGCCGGTACATCCTCACTAATAGAGGAACCCTTTTGCCATGAGCCGGTGCATCCTCACCAACAGAGGAACTTTTCAACCATGAGCCGGTACATCCTCACTAACAGAGGAACTCTATTGCCAGGAGACGGTACATCCTCACCAACAAAGGAACTCTCTAACCATGAGCCGGTGCATCCTCACTAACAGAGGAACTCTATTGCCAGGAGACGGTACATCCTCACCAACAAAGGAACTCTCTAACCATGAGCCGGTACATCCTCACTAACAGAGGAACTCTATTGCCACGAGACGGTACATCCTCACCAACAAAGGAACTCTCTAACCATGAGCCGGTACATCCTCACTAACAGAGGAACTCTATTGCCACGAGACGGTACATCCTCACCAACAAAGGAACTCTCTAACCATGAGCCGGTACATCCTCACTAACAGAGGAACCCTTTTACCATGAGCCGGTACATCCTCATCAACAGAGGAACCCTATAGCCATGAGCCGGTACATCTTCGCCAACAGAGGAACTCTATTGCCATGAGCCGGTACATCCTCACCAACATAGGAACCCTATAACCATGAGCCGGTTTATCCTCACTAAAAGAGGAACTCTTTAGCCATGAGCCGGTACATCCTCATCAACAGAGGAACCCTATAGCCATGAGCCGGAACAGCAGCATGAGATGAAACGCGAGCGCCCCCTAGACGTGACATTCATCACAACACATATACCATCAAGAAAATGGGGCGGGGGGTAATTAACACAATAGTCAAAGGAGACCATGGGTCGATTACATGAAACCTCACTGCAGGCAATTTCCCTCTTTGAACGGCCAAGTGCACTTGATAACCTCCCTCGAAAATTCATTTAGGTAGAAAATCGCGAGTGTGGTCTTATCTCCCTTGAAAAATCACCCTTGACTTGGAATCTCAGTTAAACTTTTATGTCGAAGTGTATCTCGTCAAGTGCCCTTGAAAATGCTTCATGAAATCGCACCTCTTGGGTTTTCTCAAGGACACATGGCCAAGTGAGGTTCGAGGAGGGAGACTTCATGGCATCGGCCCCTGTACAATGGAGACGGGTGCAGACTCCTTAAAGGAGCACTTACCTTATTTTTGAGTGTGACTATATTTATCGGCAATCGCATTCCAAACCTTATTATATAAATTTATGTTGATAGAATGCGAAATAAAAGAAATATTGAATATTTTGTTGCTCGCCACGGCGTGCACTGGGCGCCGCCATTGCACCACTGTGTGACGTTTTTAGATGGGTGGAAGTGAGTATATACTCATCTAAAAACGTCATAACGTCATGGAGATTTAAGATTGATCGTGTTGGTAATGCCGATAATTCGCACGAGAAGGAACTCAGTAAATCCACTGACGTTCTAGTTGATTTTAGTAATTCAAGTGTAATCATGAAAATGTTTACGAACTTAGAAGCATCATCGTTCAACTGAAATCACTGGTCAATTGCAGAGGACGCTCTTTTAGTCTTCTCGTTTAGCTTCAAATTTTGTTCAAATTGAATCTAGCAAGTTTCAGTTGAAAAACTTGGGGAAGAAATTCTTTAGTTGGTGGAGATAACCTAAACCACTCTCCTTTTGTGAATTACACCCGTGGGATTTGTCGCGCCAGTTTTTTCCTCGAATTAAAACTCGGGCACAGAGTAATTCAAATGTCCGTAGTTGGAACGTCCCTGGGCAAGCGTTAGCCGGGACGTTGTCCTGAATCCTGACGTCATCAGTAACGTCATCCCACAGGCAACATGGCGGCGCCCACGTCGACCTCAAAGCGGAAACATGGCTTCACAAATTTTAATAAAAATAGTAGGTTATCACCCTCAACGACAGTAAAACAGTTGATTACATTTATTTAAGAGTCTAACCTTTGTAATAGGAACCTATATAAAATAAAGTAAGTACTCCTTTAAGTTGAAAAACTAGAAAACAGAGGACAAAAAAAATCGTCATGTCGCAACACGTAGTAGAGAATCCAAGACATACCATTGTTTGAGACAACATCCATGCCCTGGCTACCAAACTGCCAAAAGTGGATGCCCCTTGCGTATCATGTAGAAGGCCCTCGAAAGTAGACATCGTAGTCCAATTTTAATCAACAGTGGAATTACCTCTAAGGCGATGTTCACCACAGACTGTGGTTACCTGTACATGTACATCTCCTATGAAATCTCTATGTCAGTATGAAACAGTATATGCAATTATGTTGAATAATGGACACCTACATCATGCATACAATCAGTGCCATATTCCGGTTTACTATTATCCCTCCAAACGTCACCTACTCGCCAATATCTATACCGCATTATATAATAATTTTATTCTACTATTGCTATCTCAGACTTTGTCTGTGTCTCACAGTTCATTCTAGTATACTAACATATTATCCGTCCGGTGATTGTGCCGAATGGAATAGAATTTGACTTACAGCTTGAGATTTGTCATCATTAACAGCTTCAGGCCAGTCTGGCACATTAGATTGTGAGGAAAAACAGATATAAACAAACATCACAGAGATAAATAAAGTCAACATATAAGGTAGTCCATAATCCCAATGCAACAACAACACCATCATTCATTACTTGGGGTATGACCAGTTGAGCCAGGTCAGCTTTTGCTAAGGCCTTAAATGATGAGAAAAACATTGCGCGGAGGTAATGGTAGAGCATGACCAAATTCTTAGCTCTAAATAATACTCTTCTACTCTTCTATATAGCTCATAATCAAATCAAGTAATTTGATTTTGGAAATATAGATCAAGATCAGTCATCTTCATCTATTTTCTGGTCTATTCTAACTTAATTGCATATGGAACATGAATTCAGAGATCTTAGACTTAACATACAAAATGTAACCTTTAGGAAATAGGTCAAGTTCAGTGATATTCAATAGCATTCAGGTCAAGGCACATGTGGTATAAATTTGGACAATGTATATATAATCCTTCATGAAATATTGTACTAAATAGAATCTGACCTTGATAAAATAGGTCAAGGTCAGTCGTCTTTAGGACACCTCTGGACCATCGCCAGTTGTATACAGTAATAATTAATTGAGAGGCCTGGCTATATTTCATCGTAGTATATCATAATAAACAGTATATGACATTGAAAAAAATAGGTCAAGGTCAATCAACTGGGATAAGCTTCTAGTCAGTCACAGTTGCATATGCTATATGGATTTGGAGACCCTGGCTTTAATCCTTCAACAAATGAAGGGAATTGGCACCGGAAAGGGCTTCGCCAGCAGTTGGTAACGTAGCCCAAATATCCATCAAGAGCTTTTCTATATAGGCCATATAACAAATGAAGAGAATTGGCACCCGAAAGGGCTTCGCCAGCAGTTGGTAACGTAGCCCAAATATCCATCAAGAGCTTTTCCATATAGACCATATATCTTACATTGTACACTGTATTACTATGCGATGTATCAATAGAAAAACATCATATTCATGAAGATAGACACAGGAATTATTAATGGACAATGGCTAGATACTGAATGTTGGATTTGATGCTTAGTATTCAGCTAATATGTATACTACGTATAGCCTTTACATGCACACTATCCAATGGTTCCATATGGTCAGTCGTATATATACTCAAAACAGGGGAAAACAATTTGGACGATGGCTAGCTACTGAATGTCGAATCTGACACTTATATGGTACCATCATGTAGGTATTGTCACATAATGTATGTGTACCAAGTTTGGCGTCTCACTGGCAAACTACTGAATGTCGAATCTGACACTTATATGGTACCATCATGTAGGTATTGTCGCATAGTGTATGTGTACCAAGTTTGGCGTCTCACTGGCAAACTACTGAATGTCGAATCTGACACTTGTATGGCACCATCATGTAGGTATTGTCGCATAGTGTATGTGTACCAAGTTTGGCGTCTCACTGGCAAACTACTGAATGTCAAATCTGACACTTATATGGTACCATCATGTAGGTATTGTCGCATAGTGTATGTGTACCAAGTTTGGCGTCTCACTGGCAAACTACTGAATGTCGAATCTGACACTTGTATGGTACCATCATGTAGGTATTGTCGCATAGTGTATGTGTACCAAGTTTGGCGTCTCACTGGCAAACTACTGAATGTCGAATCTGACACTTATATGGTACCATCATGTAGGTATTGTCGCATAGTGTATGTGTACCAAGTTTGGCGTCTCACTGGCAAACTACTGAATGTCGAATCTGACACTTATATGGTACCATCATGTAGGTATTGTCGCATAGTGTATGTGTACCAAGTTTGGCGTCTCACTGGCAAACTACTGAATGTCGAATCTGACGCTTACAGCGTTCCTTCAAGCAGATGTAGTATATGTATACTAAGTTTGGTGGCTGTAAACCACTTGCAAGGGAGTCAACGGGCGCTATCTGTGACAGACGGACGGTCAATGCAGGTGGGGTCTTTTAATAGTATAGATGTACATGGCTTAGAGAATTCGCGGAGTTAGCCTCTATCATTTCGTATATGGTGTTTGAGTTTCCAAATATTTTATTACACACTTGAAAATAAAAAAAGGACATTTAGGGACGTCATGTGCATAGACAAGTTTTCATGTACCAGTTCTTGTAAATGTCATTCAAAGAGAACGTACAAAGGCTTAGAGAGTTTGCATAATGCTAACCGCTATCGTTTCGTATATAGGGTTTGAGTTTTCAAATATTTTGTTTGCAAATGTAAAAATGTACATTTAGTGAAACATCATGTTCATACAGACAAGTTTTCATGTACCAGTTCTTGTAATTGTAATTCAAAGAGAACGTATAGATGTTACGAATGCTGTGTGGACAGAAAGGGAACGGACAAGATGGGAATGGAAAAATGGAACCCGGACAAAATGATAACCGGGCGAAATGGCAACTGGGCAAAATGGCAAATGGACGAAAAAGGCAAATCTATGTTTTGTTATTGCTTAATCGATCGATAGAATCCAGTGAAATATCAACTGTACTCTTTGACCAACTTCGGGATGGCACAGGGGTGCGGAAGGAAGAGAATCTTGTGTAATCTCATTCCCCCTTGTTATGTTAGATTTAAGCTTATCTGGCCTGGGTTTTTTGGGGTCCCGATGGAAACAACAGTTAAACTTGAGAAGGAAATTTCATCTTGTAATTTATTTGTTTGTTTTATTCGATTGTTACTTGAGTAGTATGAAAGCAGATGTCCCATTCCTCATCCGACTTGTGAAATGAAATGTCCTAATGAACACCTGCACTTGACACGTATACATTTCTCATAATTGTGGTAAATCGTGTAATAATTGCACGGTTAGCTCGACACAAGTGTTATAGAATTGCTCTTAGTTATATTGAGTTATGGTTATAGTATCGGTACTCACTAATTCTTCAAAATACATTTCATTTCCCTAAGTTGTTTTGATTTCTACTTCAAATTGTTGGATAGATATACCATAGAATATGGCATACCAATATGACAGTTTGAGCTTTCAACTACGACGCCACAGATCATTCAATAGCACAAACTTGTAAATTGGAGCGATATGCAAGAGGTGGGAAAAATTGGCGACTAAATAGCAACCAGATGACTCCACAGGAAAGCTTCCCTCGGCAACTCACATCGAGAATACGATGGATTCTCGGATGTAGCCTTAGTATCTCAGCCGCGCTTTTATTGCAAATGTAAATTTGTAAATCTGTAGAACTAAATATCGCCTATAATTTGTCGTATACAATAAATATTTGTTATATATTTGAATATACTTACGAGCCTTCTTCCGGTGTGGGAGCAAATAGCAATGTCGCTCTGGCTAACTTTCGAATTTTGGCGTAACGGCGACTCGCCTGTGACACTGATGGAACCGCTAACTTATCAGCCATGGTGGAAAATATGGATCCGTATAGGGAACCAGTTGCTTATTCTGTTAAAATATTCAGACGGTAATTTCGCTTCGCTATCGAAGAATCCAAATAAGCTGACTTATGGCAGCTCGTCCCATTGCCAGACTGGATAAAAAGCAGTAGAATATACCAAGGCTGTGTGAAATTCGTAGATTTAGAGATCTCTCAGACATTCACAAACGCCCTAACTTTCACCAAAGGCGAAAACGTTATCTTGATCAATTTATTTGTATACCTTAGTAAAGGAGTTTACTGGGTATCTTGTCCGATCTGTACGGTTTGTAAATCAGGATAAAGGATTATTTGTAACATAGGCGATAGTATAACAGTTAGCGAGATTCTCTTCACAAAACTCGGAGCAAATTAGTTCACATGACATGGTAATAACAAATGTAAAATTTCCGACCAGAAATACTTTCCATTGTATACCTGTCCGATCATGGTTACCACATAATGGACAATTATCTTGGACAAATAAAAAATACTGCGAAAAAGGTCACTTCGTATTGCCTTGATATGACCTAACATTAACATTTAAACGACTGGATGTAGCCGAGGGCGACGGACAAATGAACCACTAAAATGTTCTGCAAAAGAACTCACCATAAAGACGTCCAAAAATAATCTCATATACTAGGAATAATATTAACACTCCCCCAAATGATTTCTTTGATAGGCATACATAAGTCGGCGTATATATGAAAGGTTATTTTATGTATCACTATACTTCCTTTATTGTTCTGGTTCTGACGTTTCGTTGGAGATACTTCCAGCCAATGAATTTGTTCTGTTATAGCTTTGTGAATAATCTTCAACGCAATGTCAGCACCAGACCAATGAAAGAAGTTATCCACAAAATAGCCTTGTGCTTCTCAATAACGTTCAAACCACGGTCCAGGTAACCGACTGACCCAGCGAAAAGCAGCCAGTTAATGGCTCTAACTAATCTCCCATTGCCAGTAAACCATTGTTTGTAACCTCTCTATACACTGTCGGTGTATCAAACTATGACTGCTTTAGGACGAAAATTAGACGCGCATTTGTTTTCAGTCTTCAAAATGGTTATCTGGACACGTGAGATGTAAACTGTATTCACTGTATTATAGAAAAAGAGTGTAATATCTTGCATGAGCCCACACCTCTCCACATGATAACTGGCGATATTATTGAGCACAAAAGCTGGCTGCCGAGTTCTTAACCCAATTGAAATGGGAGATTATACATGTATCTCCAGTAGGAGATATACAATCTGATGACATAAGCATGGCGTTAATTGGTTTATTTGACACCTAGAGTACTCAGATACTAGGCTGGGCTAGAATGAACAACGCAGCGAGGCCACGTGACGTTCATGTGACTACAGGTTCCAAACCAAATATAGCTTCCACAAAATTGAAAGGGTGAAAGTAGACACAATTTCGAAATTTCTTTTTTCGACTATGCCATTGATCTTTAAAAATCTATATTTTAGGAATTTTCGAATTTTCAAAATCAGATTTATAGATTTAAAGTACTTTAATGGTTTACACAGCAAACGCATATAGATTCTGAACAGTCTGGGTCCTTGAAATTTATCACTGATAGTTTGTCTACGGGCGTGATTAACGGGTGCTGAATGATGGGCAGTAGTAGAGAAAGGGTCTTTCACTACTAATATGGCGGATAAACACTTATCATCATTTGCATTTCATTGGGTTTAAAACGGATCGAACCACGAACGAAACTGAAACGATAACCCGAAATCTATCTCCGGAATGAAACGGAAACCGAATTCCGAGCTCGAATTCTCCCATCGAGGATTCTCTGTCCAAATATTCCAAAGAAAATTTCTTCAGAAGGTTGGGAAATGTTCCTCCTGTACGAAGGTTTTAATTTTTGAAGGTCGTATCTTGGTGGACTCGACG
The DNA here is from genome assembly GCA_036873755.1 of Hanleya hanleyi. NCBI lineage: Eukaryota > Metazoa > Mollusca > Polyplacophora > Lepidopleurida > Hanleyidae > Hanleya > Hanleya hanleyi. The sequence continues at coordinate 23,321 of JAVTVY010044408.1, read as the reverse complement.
GGTTCCGACATATAAGATATATACACGTATAGCTTCAAAACTACGAAAAACCTTCAAAACTAAGAAACTTCGTTAAAGGAGTACTTACTTTATTTTATATAGGTTCCTATTACAAACGCTAGACTCTTAAAGAAATATAACCAACTATTTTACTGTCGTTAAGAGAGATAACCTATTATTTGTATTACAATTTGTGAAGTCATGTTTCCGCTTTGAGGTCGACGTGGGCGCCGCCATGTTGCTGTAAGATGACGTGACTGATGACGTCAGCATTCAGGACAACGTCACGGCTAACGCTTGATCCAGGGACGTTCCAACCATGGACATTTAATTTACTCTGGATCCGAGTTTTAATTCCAGAAAAAAAACTGGCGCGGCAAATCCCACGGGGGAAATTCCTAAAAGGAAGGTACTTTAGGTTATATCCCCCAACTGAAGAATTTCTTCCGCAAGTTTTTCAACTGAGACTTGCCCGATTCAATATAGACAAAATTTGAAGCTGAGCGGTAAACTAAAAGAGCGTCCTCTGCAATTTTCCACTGATTTGAGTTGAACGACGATGCTCCTAAATTCGTGAACATTTTCATGATTACACTTGACCTACTAAAATCAACTGGAACGTCAGTGGATTTACAGCGATTCTTATCGTGCGAATTATCGGTATGACCAACACGATCAACCTTTAATCTCCATGACGTTGTGACGTTTTTAGATGAGTATACACTCACTTTCGCTCATCTAAAAACGTCACGCAGTGGTGCAATGGCGGCGCCCAGTGCACGTCGTGGCGAGCAACTAAATATTCAATATTTCGCATTCTTTCAACATAAGTTTTATATAGTAAGGTTTGGAATACAATTGCTGATAAATATACACTGTTATAAATTACCGTTGTTTCACAGTAAATGTATGTTGGAGTTTACAGTACATTCAATCGTAAACACATTAATCTGTTAATTGAACTGTGATATTTCAGTTGACATCAACTGCAATGGGTAAACTGCGCACACACGTAACATAAAATTCTTGCTTTCTCTGAAAGGAGGTTGATATCTTTGCACACGAAACGCTCAGTTGCAGGAAACATGCGACATCTGCGTTGTACAATACAACATTCAGAGCATTATCAGAACACGCGCTGGGACGGACGCAGCGGCTAACTTTAAATTTCGGTCTACAGTACGGTTTGGTTTTGGTTTTATCCATCTTCACATTTCAAGCTAAAAACTACACTAACGTTCAGTCATTTACTGTTCGACTTGGATGGGTTTTATCTGACTTGGAGTTGTATCCTACTATTCGTGTAATAATTGCACAGATTCGTTCATGATTATTTACGAAGCTTGTGTTGATCGCATTTGTAAACAGGAAGAGCAATGGCCATTTCGGCCTTCCAGTGACCTACGTTGCCGCGGAACCGATAATTGTAGACAATGGTGCCACATAATTGTATTGTTTAAAGGATGTTAAAACAACGGTAATTGTAAATTACAGGGCTACCCAAATTTTACAGTTGAATGCCTGTCAATAAACGGTAATTATAAAATACGGAACAATATTTTACAGTTCAAAGCCTGTTAAAAAACGGTAATTGTAAAATACGGTGCAACGTAATTTTACAGTTGAATGTACTGGCACCTTTTCTGCCAGTACATTTAACTGTGAATTTACGGTGTGATTTATAACAGTGTAGTCAAACTTAAAAATAACGTAAGTACTCTTAAATGCGAAAGATCAAAAATAAGAAAGAGTACAAAATGATAGGTATGACACTCCATTACGAAAAGTCTCGCGAGTTTTTTCATTCAGGGAAACCCACAAAGAACCTTGTTCACGAACGAATCTGTTCAGTGACAAACAGTACAGATTCGTCAGCGGTAGTAGATCCATCGTCCTGCAACTGTTCAATATGTTTTACAATGTGGATTAACCCTATCTGGCCTGGGCTTTTTGGGACCTGTCAAGACCCTTTGAGCTAGTGGGCTGAAACTTACCACACTATACCCTTGGTTCAAGCTATACCAGAAAAGGTAAAAAAAAAATCCAAGATGGTCGCGTTGATGACGTCACAATGACATCATTTTCAAAAACGACATTTTCTGGTCGATTTTTGGGTCAGATTTTCCGAATTTTTTATTTATGCAATTTCTCCACCAAAACTGTATGATAAATTAGTAAATATTAATGTGATGTGAAGTAAAATAGTTTTTGCCCACTTTTCGTCGCGGAAAAGCAGAAATTTTGAAGAAATATGACAAAAACATAACTTTTCTGATATCTAACGTGACCGCCATCTTGAATTACCCATGATCCTACTTTGACTTTGCTAAGGCTTTCGATGCGGCGCAATCGAAACTTCAATCTTAACATCTTATCAATCAATCTTAACATTTTATACGCATGTGGTATTTTGATCTAATTAAATTGAAACTTTGTGGGTATATGTAATTTGCATGCATTGTTCAGTTCACATTTGGCGTTCAACTGATCACGCGGGCAATTGATCGAATACGATAATTGTATACTCTGAGGTTTAGCCTACATTCTGACTTGTTCAGCTCCAAGTTATGGCCCCTGTTATTAGTTGCATACTCGTGTCAATCACGTCTAGGCCTTTCTTAAGGGAGTAGAGGACGTTTATTTCCCTGCTCTTATGGGGCTACAACATGGTGATTTGTCGGATTTTTCAAAACAAGCTGAATTTCCTAACAAAAGTACCCAGACATCTCAAAATGGAATAAAAATCAACAAAAGACACAACACAACCATTTATGCGTTCTACTGGTGGGTCGATAGTGTGATGGGACGGACCAAAAAATTGGCATTTTAAATTCAACGGTTGGATGGGGCAAAGTGCTCCATAGGTTAAAAATTATTCCTCCGGAATACCCCCAAATTCACTCCTATTCACTTTCAACAAAAAGAAAACTTCTGAATGGCTAATAATTGGAACTTCAATAATATTCTCCACACCCACCCTGATTCCCCACCCCCACCCCCTCCTGGAAATAGGACTGAAAAGGCTCAGTTTATCTGTTATACCGCTAATATTTTCTAAGAAAGTATGGTGTCCCCCTGTTTTTATTACATATTTAACAAGCGCTATATGTGTTTAGTATTATATAGCAAAATGGGAAAAATTTGACCTTGGGAAGTTTGATTTATTGAGCATCAAAGAAGAAAAAATCCAAATTTCCCTATGTATTCAGTGTTATGGCTTTTAAGTGGTATACATGTTTTTGGCTACCATATTTTTTTAATGAGTATGGTGACCCCCTATTTTTTTTCTCCATGGATCATCTTCTCCTAACCTGATGAAAAAATCCTGAAATTTAAAAAAAAATTCAACCTCTAGAAATGAACGTCCTCTACTCCCTTAATTGCATACAATTGCACCATCTATCAGCACGTTCCTTGGCTGTTGACTAACGTTGATAAGTCTATTACTCTGAGTTGGTCCTCGTATCTACTTCTGCAACAGTTTTGGTCGCCCGTCTCTGCACTTTCAATCGCTCGCAACTTTATCTTCTTTAGCATTCACTGGGGGTATTCCACAGGGTACAGTCCTTGGGCCGGTGTTGTTCTTGACTTTAACGACTTACCCAAAGCGATTAACTTCCCGTCATATGTATTCGCGGATGATGCCAAGATATACGAACAAATTCCACAGAATTACAACAAGACGTAGATAATTTTCAAGGTTGGTAAGAAACCTGATTACTTAAAATTAAGGACCAGATGCTGACACGATCGCCGTACCAATGAGAACAATTTGGCACGGACGAACATAAGAGTATATATATATGATCTAGAGAAAGTAATTGGAGTGAAAATTCATTCTGGATTTGAATTTAAAGTCCACAATCGAGCACATGCAGGTAAACGAAGCAAACAGCCTGAGAATTATGACAGGCATTGGTCAACAAAAACCACAGTGTAGAGTATATATATAGTAATGGTGTTGGTGAATGCACGGACCTGCTAATGTTTTATGCAGGTTATCGGAGTCGTTGCGATCTACGAGCTCTAATATTAACAATTTAACATTACAATGGACCATTCAGATACTATATTTTTTTCATACTCATATACTCTCTTTTACATGATTCATTCATTGGATTTTCTTCCAAATTTCCATCCAACCAATGAAAATGCCGAATTTCCATTTGCAAATTTGAATGGACCAATCAAGCGCTTTAAAATTGGAAGATAGATCCCAAGATTACAAAAGAGGGACACTGAAATTATCTTTTAAACGACAGCTAGAATATGGAACGGTGTAATTGTGGGGTAACTATATCGAGATCGGGATGCAAATTTTGACAATGCTTTTGTCAACCACACTGCATTTGCAGGCAAAGCTTTCATTCAATTATGTGGCCTGAAAATATTCGTCAGCTTCGAGTAAAACTTGTTTTTTTATGTCATAAACGTCCTCTTTCCTTTTTCACATGCAGTCTCTCATAATAAGACGTCTATGACGTTTGTCATTAAAAAAAACAACGTTGCTCTCCATTTTTGAGCGTACTATATATATGAGCGTATGTGCATTAACGAGAAAATCAACGTTATTTTTTCCAACTATATAACAAGATAAGATAATATATTTCCTGAACAAGTAGATTTACCCATAGGTATTTAGGAACTATAATGAAAACTTACTCAGGAGACATGGAACCTCCGCTGAATCCCATGGTCCCCTTCGTCATACGCCGGACAGAGGACATCTGTCGATTGGGTGCATTCTTTGCCTCAGAAGGTGCTCTGTCGCCCATTGTTCCACTTACGGGACCTCATAGATATATCGATGTTTCGAAGATCATGCAAAATGGTGCAACGTTTGATTATTGCCACATGTAAGCCTATACCTTGACTACCGATACTGCAAAACGTCACAAAAGGCTTACGGCGAGCGCTATTCCAACGTCACGCTAACAACATACGCTTTCCTCCAGGAGATTGTTGGTATTTGGGAGGACTGTCAGTTCATAAATGACTAAAGTTGCTACTGCGTCGGCGATTGCTGGATCTGAGCTACGACCTGTATCAACGCCCGTAATAGGATTGTTTCCAACCAGGCAAAGTAAGAGTATTTGCCCTTGGCTACTAGATGACGCCCTCGTCAAGGGCGGGCAAATGACGCTGATCAATAATCATTGTTATGTCGTCAAAACGTTCGGACGAAATGACTCAACAAAGGCGACGTCAAACTGACAACGTCAGGCGTCACAATGTTACAACTATGCAACAATTTCATTATGACCATCACAATGCCCGAAATGGACAGTAGCAACATCTAAGATCTTGTGGACATGGGCCAGTGATCTGGTTGGAAACTCATTCGTTGCAATACACCATTTTGAAGAAGTCCTATAGCGGCCCCCCGCTCTTGAGAGCAGAATACTATGAGAAAAATATTAGCAGGAAGCATATTAGTTAGGCACATGTATATATATGCTTTTATTTTTCTTGTTAGTATAATACTCATGTATACGGCCCAATCGGCTGTTTCACCCAATAAACTTAATTTGACTTAAGGTGTTGATTAAACATTACGTCAAGATAATCAGTGGAGCTACTCGCTACAACGCGCCATCTTCGTTATAGCCAAGTCTAACGCCCCGTTTCGTTCCACTATTTTTGCTCGCATTTTTTCCTTGTTCAATAAAAAATACAAACACACAAACTCTGAAACTCCCTCGTTTTGGCCTCTGTAACATCACGTAACGTTTGCATACGTATAGTGAATTTTGTTTTTTGCCTGATTTGCAAATCAGAGAAGCACAAGTAAAGGAACATTGTTTTCTGGGACATTCTTCAATTTCCTTTCACACCTGTGTAAAAGGAAAGAATGCTGGGAAGGAAAATATTACCCGGCTCCTATCTGATAACCTGGCTAGGACATTTTTTCCTGATTTGCAAATCAGGTTAGACATTTCCCCCAATGAGAAACAGGGTGAGTGAGTATAGGATTAAACGTCGTTTTCAACATTTTTTCAGTCATATCACGACGGTGACTACATGTGCCAGGACACGAGAGTGCCCACAGTTCCTATTATCCTGGACACTGATCAGCCCAGCCAGTACAGCACCCGGTCACCCTACAATTGAACGACATTTGAGAATGGACATTGTTTCCTGGGACATTCTTTCCTTTCACATCTACATGTACCGTACTTAGTTTCTTCTTTTCACACCTTCATTCTTAATTCCTTTCACACCTTCACACCTACATTACACTTACAGTGAACGTCGTCTATTTATTGCCATGCTGTATCTCCGTTCCAAGTCGTCAATCGTGGAGCGGGATGATTTGGAAAGCAACTTCCCGCGGACTTTAGGAGAGCTTTTTCGTCTTTGGTCTTCACTCATCGTAAACTTCTCTCCGGTTGGACGTCCTCAAATTAGGTAAAATTCTTCGATATAATTTCTAAAATATTGCAATTTGACTCTGGTACCGGTGGGACTTTTTGTCGTCCATGGCGTTTATAAATTGGACAACAGACGTGCTCTGAATTGGTTCTAGCCCTCAGGTTAAACAACCTATTATAAACGTGCGTTATTCTCATAAGTCTTGAGCATTTATTCCAGGCAATGCAATCTTGCTGTAAACCGATACAGGACAAACCCCTTGTCCTATACTTCTGGTGATCGTATTTACCTGTTTACAATAAGTATGAACTACTCGGTGCTTTGGGAGACAAGATTAAGCCACTTAATGGAGTGATTCCATTGACAGGTCCTCAAAAAACGGGTGAATGGAAGATGTTTTACAAGTGCTAGCTTTTCAGTTTGGCTGCATTACCATTGTTGTACGGTCAATAAATTCCCGTACGACTTTAGTTTCCCCGTTGCTTGACTTGTCAGGGGATGATCCTAGGAAACAGACTGATTCAATAGAAGGTCAGTAGCCCATGTTCGTCTCTTGTCACGTCTCCATAGTGAAAATCAAGACATTGTCCCAAACAAATTATTCTACCGACTAATCATTGTTCGAAATCATACCGCGGTTGAATTTTACTCTTACGCGGCATTGCTGTTCAACGGTGTGAAATAATCTGTATGCTAAATCTGTTATTTAAGGATATGTGGTGTTTACACACGAAAAACTCTTTCGTGTGTGACGGTAATGAAACTGATTTTTCTTTTTTTATCCAAAACCGGCCAAATCGTATTTTTCTTGAAGTTTACACACTGAAATATCAGCTTCAGTATATCGAAATAAATGTGAGCTTCAGTTGCATAAACAATGGAGATATAATTGATCAAAATGTACCCTCTGGCCTATTTCGGTATTTTTAGGCTTTTGTAGGTAGGATTTTTATCTTATACAAAAAATATGACACCTCCAACCAAAATTATATTATTACACAATCTATTAGAATGTCTGACTACCCGAAACGACCAAAAATAGTTTTGATTTGAGGTGTCTTTCATATTTTACAAACGGAAATCCTCCTTATAAATGCCTAAAAAATACGAAAATAGCATCGGAAGCATATATATACTGATTAATCATCAATCCATTTTTATGCAGCTGATGAGCGCAATTTTTTCGAGGTTTATATTTCAGTATACTTCAAATAAAATAATTTGGCAAGTTTTGGATCGAATAAAAATATCGGATTCCTAACCGTCACCGACAAAAGAGTTTTTCTTATGTAAACATCACATATGCGTGTTACATGCGTGACCCGAAAAAAATAGAAAAGTAATACTTTCATGTAGAATTTCAACGAGTATACAGGTGACGATATCAAAATCCATCAGGCAAATTTTGATGAGTGCATACACACAAGCATGGAATCTATAGTAACTGATTTGGCTGTACCTATGAGGTAAGCGGATTTGACAGACCATCGGACATTGGAGGTTTTGTCACAAGAGATGTAATTGGAGATGTTTACCCACTCTTAGAACCTCTTGGAACTAAATTTGGCTCTTCGAGTCGTTTCACGCCGGTAACTGTCTGCCCACGAAGAACCACACTGGTTTGCCCCCGAAGAATCACAACTGTTTCTTCACTGGTTCTTCAGTTGAATGTTCACAGAACCAGTTTGCTTCTCTTCAGATGATCAAATTTGTCAACCAATTTGTTCCAGTCAGAACCATTTTGCTTCTACATAGAACCAGTTGTTGTCTCATGGAAACCAAGATTTCTATGAGTGTATATTATCACAGCAATCCAGGGGCGACAGACCATCGGACATTGCATGGGGGTTTGTCAAATCTGGCTGAGTTTTACAAAATCCGGGACAGTATGGAGTTGCCACAACGCGAAACACGTTATGCAGTTTACAGTGCAGTGATAAATAATTTGTAAATAAACTGGTAAAATAAAATGCATGTCCCTTCTGAGCCACCGTATACGGTAGTATTTCTGTAAACAAAGAAGTATTGTTGCTCCGAATAACGACAGAAAAGCCATATTTTGGTCAATATTTCGACATGTATTATGTCATCGTCAGGACTGATACACATACATGTTCAAGAACACATTTTATACTATACAGGTGAGAAATGTAACCATTCAGGTCTTAGTAGATACAAAAGGCATTGTAGTACAACAGTGTATCTACTAAGACCTGAATTGGTTTAACATATATCACCAACTCGAAAGAAAAATAGGCATATAACAACGTAAGACATCGTGAGTCGGACAGGCAGCTTCGATCTCTTTTCGATCTGTTCCGCGATGAACAATAAACTGGATGAAATACTTAGCTGACATTCTGACGTTCCTGTTTATGTGGCATATAAAGCTTTGGATGATAATTTATTTCTTATCTTCATCCGCAAATACACAATTTGCCACGCTCAACTTGTTCCAGTGGAGGAACTCGCCCATACAAACTCGCGCAGACAAATTCGCCTGAAACAGGCTTTGTCTGCAGGTGTTGCACGCGCGTCCTTGACTGCGTTGGTATATGGGCACGCGCGTCCTTGACAGCATTGGTATACGAGAATTCTGAATTGGTATACCAACGGTGGCTAACGAAGAATTGCAATACGGTCTAATGCACTATGGTAATTAACCAATCAAAACCCTACAATTTACTCTGAAATGTGATAAAGGCCTTTATCATATCTCAGAGAAGCATGTAAACTTTTGATTGGCTGACAGACCTCATGTGTGATGCTGTATTGTCAACTTGCTGGTCGAATATATATCGTATACCCCCGTCGCCAAGGGCAACGAACAGGTGTTCACTAGATTCCATCGTCTGCTAAACAAAATGGCTGAATCAGGCAAACGTTTCGCGTCTCACACGGACGATGAAGTTGTTGAAAAAAGGGCTAATATTATTCCCAGCAACACAAAAAAATCGAACAAAGCGTCCGCCAGAACTTTGAAGTATTACCTGAAAGAGAAGGGACAGAGTGAAGAATTCGAAGGATTCTCGGCCGAGAGGTTAGCAGAGGTACTCAGTCATTTTTATTTGGATGCCCGAAAAGAAGACGGAGAATTGTACAAAACATCCACTCTCGAAAACTTTCGACATTCTCTGAATCGTAACCTGAAGGCCCCACCGTATTTGAAAACTTTTGATTTGATTAGAAATTCGGAGTTTAATGAAGCCAACGAGTGCTTCAAAACCGCACTTGCAGAGTTGAAGGCATCTGGAAAAGGCGACACCGATCATTATGAGCCCATAAACGAGTCCGATCGTTGTAAACTCTACAAGTCTGTTCTTGTTCTGGGCTTGCAAATAAAGTTCAGTTCGATGTACGTCTGTTCTTCTTTAGAAGGGGAGTGGAGAATATGGAAAAGATGACAAAAAACACATTCATCATCAAGCGGGAACCGAAAACTGGGCAGAGGTATGTGAAAAAAAAGGAGGATGAACTCACAAAAAATCGCCGGGCCCAGCAAAAAGAGGGTGTTACCGGATTCATGCCTGAAGAAGAAGGTTCCCCGTTCTGTCCTGTTGCTTCATTCGAAAGTTATATCTCCAAACTCCATCCGAAATGTGATCGCTTGTGGCAGTACCCGGTTGATAGTTTCCTCGACGACGATAAAGTTTGGTATTATAACAAACCTATTGGGAAACACCGCTTGGCAGCCTTCATGACCAACCTGGGCACTCGTCTGAAACTTTCTGAACCATACACTAACCACAGTATACGAGCAACCGGCATCACCATCCTTGGTAGAAACAACTATTCAGCATCTCAAATAATGGCTGTCACAGGTCACAGATCTGTCTCGTCGCTGTCGGTTTACCAGCGAGTAAGTGATGGCGAGAAACTGCAAATGGGCCACACGGTTGCGTCAGTAGCCTTTCCTGACACGATGGGTTCAACCCGAAAGACGAATACCGGTACGCATACACTTCCAGTAAATGTTCTTGTCAAACCCCATCCTGCAGAAACTGTGACATCATCTTCTCAGTACCCTGCACCCACGTCAAATGATGCCACGTCGGCCGTGTTACACACCCAGGATGTACGAGCAGAAGGCCATGCCGACGACTTTGATTTTGATCTTAATCAGCTGTTTTGTGAATTCGACAGCACCGCTGTCCCGCCCACATCGTGTGACATTCCCACAGCTATCCTGGTCGCCGCAAATCCCTCAGCGCCAATGTTCAATAACTGCACAATAAATGCAATCAACATCATCGTGCGAAAATGAAGCAAATACCTATACTTCTGCCAAATTGTGCAGGACAGTTTGATTTTTCCGATTTTTCTCTCGAACTGTAAATTTAAGTCAGTTCATGTTGGTCCTTCTCCTGTGTGATGTTATGGAAACATGACACAAGTGACACTGTCGAGTGACACGGTGTTGAATTATAGACAGAATGGAAATGTAACAGTTCACACGTGTATTTGAAACTTACATATCCACGCAACAGATGTGAATCCGGAACGGGTCTTTCGATGTATTTATTAACAAAAGGTATATAATCTAGATATTATACTCGTCGATGGCTATTAAATATTAAATATGAAATTGAGATTAAGCTTAATGTTCCAGTATTTTATACGTTTCTGATTTTCAGAATAGAACATAAGAGATGAAGCTGAATTTAAAGTTAGATTGTTCATTCTTTATCACCGAAGCCCACCGGTATTTCACACGGAAACCGGGTTCATTGTTTACGGATTACAGTATATGTTATCGTTATCTTTGCTCCTCCCTTAGTACGTTTTAAAGATGAGGATTGTAAAAATGATACATTTGTCTTTGTGTTCATTTTTTCCGGTGCATGCTGTGGATCGTTCTGAAACCAGTGCAAGTCCGATCGAAGTCCGTTCCATTATGTCGGCCTTGAAGTCCAAAGTGATTCTTAATGCTCTTAATGCTGCGCCTCGGAAAAATATGGCGAGAGAAACCAAATTTCATCCCGTATTACCCCGGAAGGGCGACGTATAACTAATAATACCTCTTCCATACCATATAACATGTATAATTGTAGATATTGACAAACCATTGGGACATACGAGTGTTACACAATAAGAAACATATCAACAGGAGAAACAAGACGTGCTTTCAGATATGAATTATTTAGAGAAGCGGAGATCGAAGAGTTCATGAGAGACTCAGATGGTGAATCTTGTTGCTGTTTTAAATTAGACACAACACGAGTGTGATCAGCTGAACAAAGGTAGATTTTCCTCCGCTGACGGTGAGAAATTAAGAGATCTGGCTAACAAACGGAATGAACCAGGGACCGACAGGCAAACAAAATGGGGAATACGGATATTTAAAGGTATATTAAATTCGTTTTTATATTATTAATAAAGATGTAAATTTCTGTCTCAAGTTTAACTGTCGGTTCCATCGCGAAATTGATTAAGAATGACACACAAATAGGCTTGTATGCATGTAAGTTTCACGCAAGTCTCAGGTGGCAGAAAGACTGCGCCCCCTTCTGAGAGACCACATAAACTCGCCCATTGATATTGGCACGTTGCCAACTGAGGCGGAAGGCACATTTCAACAAAGGGAAGAAAGGTTGGGAACGTTTAACATATTTTCCCAATATTTCATGGTAATCTTTGTTGATAATCAATTTGAGTAGTGCAATAGAATAGAAATAATGTTTTCATATGCGTGGTAAATCGTTATTTTACGCACGGTTAGTGTGGGAAAGTTTATAAATTTATAACATATAAACTAACGCATTTGTATGATATCCCCTGTCATGGTGGTGTATTAAAAGGTTGGGGAGAATTAACAACAACAACAACAACAACATAGAGGGAGTCAAAAACTGCTGATCAAGCCACTGTGCTAATGCACTGTCTCATTAAAGGTGGTTTTTAGAAGGTTTTTATATTCTGCTTTTTACATTTTATATAGGTTGAATAATGATAGAAATACCAGTCTATCTACTTCACTTGGTGAAATTTGAATTATCTTGTCTGTTGGAATCTTTTTAAAAGTTGGTACTCCTAGTACAGCTGAATTCAGATTTGCAAAACGTCATGGCTTATCCTCTCTTGATTGTGACGTCACGTCAGACCGGCCGCCCGTAGACTGAACGTTGCAAGTATTGACGCTCGGCCAGGTGGTCTAATGTGACGTCACAAAACGGCGTCAAACAAGGGCAGATAAGCGATGCGGATTTCATTTTTCCAACTTTGAAGCACTTTTCAAAAGCTACCAGGAGACAAAATACTTCAAATAAAACCAAACGAAATACATGGTCTGATATTTCCATCATTAACTAGCCCACGAAGAATATAAAAATGAAAATTTGAAAACCTTTGCATTTCACCTTTAACATGTAATGTTCGTCTCATATATAACGTTTGGTAACTATAGAGGAGTGAGCATCATTCAACTGCTTGTCATTTTCACATAATGTCATTAGTACCAGGTATATAAGCAGTCAGTTAGTCATTATATTGTATCCATCAACAGTTTGCATGTACTCGCAGTTTTATGAATTTTCCAACTATCAACAGGAAGGATTAGCCTCTGTATAACCCAGTTATATGATGTACCAGTTTTTGTTTTGTCTGGTTAGTGTGTGATATAATGTACGCTACTCCAGTATTGTTCTATAGACATTAACAATCGTCTATATCCCAAGTCGGAAGTGAGGCGCGGGAGAATTAACTTAGCACTCTTCCTGAATTTATGCAAACGTAATGGGAATCTCCCCTTCTTTTCAGAATAATATTCAGATATAAATTACTGTGATATACTAGCTACACTCTTAGAAATCTCGGTTCTTCTTGGTTCTTCATAGTATTTGATATAGTCGGAATTTCATGGAAAACTCTATTATACTTCCATGTGGTTATATGTTGAATGTCTTATCAGAAGCAAATCAACTAGAATTGTGTAACCTTAGATGGTAGATACTTCATGTAAGGAGCTATTGCCTGTAGCGTTTGTTCAGTTGAAAAGCAATGCACACCCTGTATACCAAACGGCTGCCCCAACTTCCGCCGGAGGGTGAACTTCCGCCGGAGGGAAATTAAAAATTTGATTAGTTAAGTAAGTTCAGATTTTTCATTTTTTTTGTAGTTTTCACGTATTTACTACTCGAAAATTGAATGAGAAAATGTTCTCAAGGGGACGCGTTAGCAATTCGTTTGAAATTTTCAACTCGTCCTTGTATTATTTTTTAATTACAATTCATTTGATCTGACATTAAGAGCTAGATTGCAACATAACAGTGATTAGATGCTTAAAAAATCATCTATCTTTGTATCCTTCGCCAAATAAGTTATAGATATATGAAGAATAGTTCCTTAACAGTAGGCTGATAGCTTGTAGTTTCAAATAGTTCAATGTACTTAGGTCAATGTTAGATTTTCTAGCCCATGCATGTTTGTATATGATACAAATACCGCCGGAGGAACATGTCTCGAAGATATGATTACCGCCGGAGGATCTAATCTCTAATTGCGTTTGTCTATGTACACGATCAGGCCACTTTACTATATGTTAACCATGCAGACATAGCCATTTTATCTTCGACATTTACGCCCATCGTGCCCACTCGTGTATTGGCTAGGCGTTCTCGTCAGCATTGTAATTTTCCGGTCTCTTTGGCGAATCATTCTCCCCTGTCTAACCCCCTAAACTGTCGGTGAAACAACCAAATTTCTGACAGTATGAGATATACAATCTGACGCCGTGAGAATGTTGCGAATGTGTATCCGTCAGATACAGTCTAGGTATCGGATAACCCTCAAACAGTGTTGAGAGCATCTATTTAGAGCACCATTAAGCGTTTCTGAACAAGAAGTACCGTAATAGATAACCATTTCTGAGTTTATTGAGTTGTTTAAACTACACGATTTATGGAAAAATTAGGTAGTAAAGATAGGATTTGGTTAGACCCTGTGATTATATTGGGTCTGATTTTAGTTAGACTGGGGACCGGCTAGGCCCCGGAAGCTCTGGGGTTCTAGGCAGCCGGAGACGCATTCTGGCCAATTCCCGATGGATAAAATCGCAAATCATCTCTCAATTATCGCTCGTATTTTGATAGTTTTTGTGTTTCGATTTTCGATTGAAATGGAATTAATCACTTTTTATGGTCTCTACTGAGATTTTTATACTTATATTTAGTAAATAGGGTCCTGTTGCATTTTGACGGAATATTTGGACTTAGAAGACTTTTGTAGAGTGAACTAACGGAACTAACTTTCTTCTCTCTAGTAGGTCGGGGATATTCTTAAATCTAGATTTAAAATTGTGCTTTCTAGACAGTACAGCCTATTTTCGACTTGTTTTGGATTAACCCTATCTGGCCTGGGCGATTTGGGCCCGCAGCCTGGGGGGGGGGGGAGTGCCCCTCTAAGACTAGAGGGCTGAAACTTATATCAGCTATATCTTTGGGTCAAGCTCTAGCTCTACAAGAAAATGTAAAAAAAATCCAAGATGGCCGCCATGATGACGTCACAGACGTCATTTTCTAAAAGAGCATTTTTGGTCAAAATCTTCGAAATTTTTTGCTTTGTTCTTTCTTCGCAAAAACTGCATGATAGATTAGTAAATAATAATCTGATATGAAATAAAATAAGTTTCGCCCACTTTTCTATACAGAAAAGTAAAAATTTTGAAGAAATATGACGAAAACATCACTTTTTCTGGTACCCCACATGGCCACCATTTTGAATTTACCCATGATCCTCTGCTCGTGAGGTTATGCAAATAGGCTCAAAATGATAATAATGATAACCTATAACGTGACGAAGTTTCTGCTCTTCATTTTTTGGCGTTCCGGAGATATCGCAGAAAGTTTGTTGGGGGGGGGGGGCATTTTGGCACCCCCTCCCCCAGGACTGGTAGGGTTAATGAGGGAAGGGAGGGAGCGGAAAAAATTGGGGGATGTTTTTTGGTGATGCTAAGACATATGGTTTCAGTAAAATGCATAGAACCGCGTTGAATCAATATGCGAATTTTTGTGTAATTTTTGAAGAAATATGGTGAAAACATCACTTTTCTGCCATGTCCGCCATTTTGAATTTACCCATGATCCTCTGCTCGGGGGGTCATGCAAATAGGCTCAAAATGACCCCAATATGATATTCGGAAAAGTCACGGAGTTTCAGCTCTCAATCTTTTGTCGTTCCGGAGATACGAGCAAAAAACCAACAAAGGGAGGCGGGGAGGCGTAAAGTGCCCCCCCAGGCCAGGTACGGCCACCATCATATCACTTTAGGCGAGGGTCCAGGGGCCGCCGGAAGCTTAATCACAAGGTCGGGTACGGACCTGGAAAGGTAGAATGCACCCAGAAACAACCTAGCGTGTATGACAAATTGGACAAACGAACAACGAATTCGCATGAAGAACAATAATTTTTTGTTTCGTTGATAAAATAACGTGACATCAAACGGCATCATGCATATGAACGCACATGTTACTTATTCACGGTCGGTGCTCAGAGCCGCTAACAAATTCACTGGCGCTCTGGACCGATCAAAGTCTTCTTCAACTTGGAAGCTATCAAAACTGCGTAGTTATAGTTTGATTTTCATTTTGTGTTTATTTCTTTCTTTCTTCGTTTTTCTGTTTTTTCTTTCTTTCATATTTTTGTTTATTGCGCAAAAGTGGTACGGCCATGGCTTCCGACGCCCTTTAGGTGAAAGGTTGTTCAATCCGGAACTAAGTCCCGACTGTTATGTTTTTTATTGCATGGCCTGTCCATTTCTTAAAACGTCAAGATATCCAACACTTTCGGTTCAGCCTTCATGTTTTATTTTTGAGACCTTCATAAGACTTATACAGACGGACAACCTAGAAAATTGTCGAATTTACAAATGCAAAACGCTGCGTTCTGCTGCATTCTGATAATAGTAGGCCTTTTACCGCATCACATTTGCCATTCTCTCTGGAAAACTATCAAAACTTTAGTGTAGTGTTTATTTATTTTTTTCCTGCTCAAATTATTGGGGGGCTTCAGCCCCCGTAGCCCCTTCCCCCGCTCCGCCGTGCCTGTTAGATACTCCGGCGGTAACTGTATCATATTATTATTGACTCCGGCGGTAATCAGATCTCACTCCGCCGTATGTTGTATCACCACTTCCACACAGGTCATATTCATGAGTCTCGAAATCATCGAAATTCTTCTTTTTCACATATAAATATTATCTTGCCATTAAAAGGCAACCTCGTTCTACACAATGATCGTAGGTATATTCTTGATTAATTAGATATAATGCATTCTCAAAAACACGTCAGCTAGTTAAATAAACGTACCATCTAACGACTGAGACAATGTGATATTGTTGATAGGGTATGGTTCTGACATATCAACGTAAAAATCAACAAGTTGTCCTACCATTTTTCACGCCCTTCCCTCCGGCGGAAGTTCACCCTCCGGCAGAAGTTGGAGCAGCCGTTTGGTATGCAGGGTGTGCAATGGGGCTAGACACATAATTTGTTGTCCTCATGCATTGTCGGGCGATCCTTATATTAAATATATGAACCTCTTAGATTAGTCTAGTTAGAAATCCTTGTCCACTGCCTCCATTGTGAGGCATAGGCCTAGATGTGCAGTAAAATTACATATGTCGTGTCGCACAAATTCAAAACAAAAATCCAGTAATGCATCACGGGAGATGAGCTGATGCTTGTAAACAACTAGTCTCACCCATGATCCTCATCCATGATGGATAACTAGTCTCAACTATGATCCTCCGCATGTCGACTCCGCATCTAGTATTTTTGTGTAGAGAGTGTGCAAGAATCCAGTGCAGTTGACGGTTTGACGAGTCAGTGACGTCTAGCTATTCGAATGTACCGGTAATGTTACACACTTTTAGTTGATTTATTAGTTGTATTTATTTATTTTTTAATTATACGTGTATGCAAATCTGATCGATTGACACTCATGTTTGAGATTTACGGTTCATTGATCACTGCAAGCACGGGCACATCGTATATCTATGTAGGAACAAAGAAAAGATAAAGATTCATGAAAATAAATACCCTTGTGTAATGTTTCGGAATATTTTTACTAATAAAAATAACCGTGTCAACATGTTACTAACTGTAGATATCCGTTGGGGAATTCCATATGGTTAACAATAACAGTAACTCGCAAAACGGCGACGGCAAACTATGCATGCATCATGCACATTTTATGCATGAACATGCCGACAAGAATGACTACCAGCGTGAAAGAAAAGAATGTCCGACAGGAAATACATGTAATGTTCGTCTTCTATCTTTTAACCCAGCTAAGACACTTCTTCATGATTTTCAACTTGGGTGAGATATATTTTTCTAAAGAAAATCATATGAAATGTAACAGCGTTTCCTGTGACATTCTTTCCTTTCACACTTGCGCATGCCTGTATCAATACAAGTACTGTTCGCTTCAAACTGTCCCCAGTGATGATCATCAGCATTGTATTCGTATCATTTCCCCAACGCGTCACAACATTTGATTGGCCCCAAAGGGGAGCAGTCTAGGATACTGTAACAGGTCCTGGAACAGATGTGTGCGCAGTTTGACCGCATTTTTAAGTCTCGATGGCCGGTAACCCCATATCCTCTTTCAAGTGACGCTTGGTCTTTAGGACAGACCTATGCATGGGGTCGCTTTTCACTTCAAGAGGCAGCAGGCCATACTGTTCATAGATAGTCATGACTGTTTTTTCTGATGTCGGGAAGCATGTAGGTGTAAGCCTATTGTAAGCTACGAAGTATACACATACTTGCATTGTGGAGGATGGACGATGGGAGAATGATGATAAGGGCAAGGTGCCTTGGGCGGCATTTTATTAGTATATAGCCTGATATCCACTGCGGCGGAATATCTCAGCAAATTCGGCAAGGCGAGCAGTGTTATGGAGCTCCGTTTGATGACTCACCTTGCAAAAGAGAAGGTAATACCCACATAGATCAAGTCACTCGGTTGAAAGCCAACAACTCAGAGCGCATGCAGAAGCCATACACAGAACAGCAAAAATAATTTCTCTTTTCTTATATTTTACCACTTCATTCTTCATGCGTTTAGGATTCTGTCTATGTGCAGGCTCATTACAGTTGATAACCAATGAGGTCATATATGGCGTCATTCTGCAGGTATGGCGTCACAAATCCCGCGAATTCATTTGACTATGAATGGATGGGTATATGGATATAAATGGGCGTACAATTGACTCTTGGGAGTGCCCGTTGTCGGAGAGCTAGCAGATCAATGCAATATAAAAGTGAATACGTCATAACGTTTAAAACGGTTTTACTGAAGATACAAGTACGTCAATATTTATATATATATATATTTATATCTGATGACTGACTGACTCCTCTCTGATAGTATCAATCCAAATCAGAGGTATGGTATACATTATTTGAGTCGCGTGTATTCTTGTTCCCTGTCATTGTGTAAACAATATAACTTAGCTCGATAGCTATCTCGTATGGACATATTTGGCCGTTTTATATGAACGCGGAAGAGAAATTCATTTGAAAAGCTCAAGCTGAGCCCGTCATTGTCAGTGAAATTTATAACATCCAGATATGATTTTATTCATAGAGGTGGTTTCATATGTGAAGGGAAGAAATATTAAGCTACCTATAGTTTATTAGCGTATATATTAACTTGTACTTTTCAACTTTCCTAGGATAGCTTGTGCAATCTGACTCAACGAACTCGACGTGCCGTTATCTGATGTTAATTCAGCACACCAAAAGGTACATGCACAAGGTAAGCAGCATTCAACCGATATTGTTTGTCCGCAATTTGAATTTTTTGTACCATGTCATTTCTAAGAAACAACGTTATTTTGCGTTGTGAAATGTGTCTCTTTACAATCGTCAGACATTGCAACTTGATTCAAAAGTACTGGTACGATAAAATACAAGGGCATGTAGATTGCTCTCATTAGCCTGTCCAATCGTACGTCTTTTACTTCCGTTGTTCAGCCGCTGATTCACACCAGCGCTTTACACGTCTAGACAGATAGGGGCGAATTGAATATCAAATCCGCCATTTCCACATTAATCCTTAGACAAAACAATTGCCCCGGCGCATCGACATTTGCAATGACGATGGACTTTCGGCTTCAATTTGTGGTTCTTATCTTCGGCGTCTTAACCTGGGCTATAATGTGGAACATGTTTTTAATCAGTGATAACTGAACTATTTTCGACCTGAAGTTGCCAAAATTATCTCAATGTAAGCCTAATGGTCCTTTATTGAAATAGTTGGATAATTTGATGTACGTTTACCATATTCACAGCGGTTATAAATAGTTCAAAATTTGTCCAACTAGGTCGCTGTAAGTTTCGGCTGGAGAGGGAGATTACGAACCACAAATTTACACCGTATCAATGCACCCGTCAAAGCACCGGAGCGATTCTATTGTCATGGAATTAAAGTGGGAAAGGCAAAGGGGGATTACCGATGACCCATGGTAAGCGATATTATAAACCGTCATCCGATTATTGTTTATCGAAGCGATGAAATGAAAGAGATCACCTCTACAGGCAGCACGTCTCAGCCCTTAATTCGGAATTTACATAATTGTTAAAATATTACAATATTTTTTCTGCGGTTCAGATAATATCTTTATGGTGTTTCAAACGTCCAAACCCAACGTCAGTAGTACGGGTATTTTTGAACAAACTCCACTATAACTAAGTTGCATGCTTTCACCTCGACGCGCTTTCATCTGAGTATTTGCGGTAGTATGCGGTCTGAACCCATTATTGAACTTTTCATAAACTACATAACTTCTGAAGAAAGTATCTGCTACGGCTTCTCGCGCGTCCCTCTGTATGACCTAGATCTGATATTCATAAGAGTTTGCGGTATTGACCTAATTCTGCCATCCAGTCCATGTGGGCAATATAGTGGGCTAGCTCATACATAAGGGTAAGCATATACGCTATCAGCTTGTAGATCGCTAAGGGGATTATATCTCTTTGACTGTATGTGCAAGACTATTACAGGAATATCAGACCTTTGAAAGAAACAATTCAATTCGCTAGCGACATAATTTCCCCATCATGGTACAATTTTTCCCTTGAATGGGCCGAATTATGGTTTCGAGCAGCGAAGCTTCACAAAAGACAGCAAGGAGGGAGAAAACAAATAATGAAAAGACCATCAGCACACGCTTGCAACCCATTCTCAAACCGCTGAATCTGATGCTATGAGCTCATCCCGCACCAGAACTAGCGATTCAATAGTTCCAAACCCAAACCATATATCGTAGAGGTTTACGAACAGAACGTCCACACGTAGTCCGTCGACCTTCAGTGTTTGTCACTTCTTAGCATGAAGGGAGGCACAGAGAACATGCAGTCTATTCCACTGGGGGAAACGAATGATGTAACCAAACCCACGAAACCACCTACAGAATCATCTAACCCCGGTGAATCTACACAATCATCTTTTCCAATAAAGGGACCAGGGAAACGTATTTCTCCTTCGTGAACAGAAGATGGTTGCCTAGAAACTCCAGAGATTCACCAGCGCGCTCGGGCCAACACAAGGGTGCCATGACTCCCTGGTACGATATAAGCTGATACTTCTTCTCCACCTTTCACGGTCCCATTCAGCCCACACCCAACTTGGCATCAGCTGCCGAAGAATATCATTACCACACAAAATCTCCAGGGTTATATTCCCGAGTCTTCAGCCCTTTAACGTAAACCTTCTGATGCGTCGCCGCCATCTCCACGTTATTATGCACGAAGTCGAATGTCTTTCTCTGGACATATTCCAACCAGCGGACGTATTTCACCGGACACCAAAAGCAGACTCCCAAGGAGGATTTCCAACCACCATGTCCAAAGGACAAGACAGCTCACGCCCAAACATTAACAAAAAGGCAGAGCACCCAGAACTATCCTGTACGGTTCACGCATACGCCATCATGACGAATGGCAAATGTTCATCTCAACCAGCCGGGTTTTCTTTTACATATATACATGGCGATCATCTGTATGAGCGTCCCACTGATTCTTGCAGAAAACAAGCCTATGTTCATGTATACTATGATTGTCTTTTTGAATTTGGTGCTAATACTGTTATATGGAATAGGTCTTTGGATTATGGACGCGGATATTCTCTAATGGACGACGGCAACCTGTAACCATTTCGGTCATCTATACGCGGTAAGACTGACCCTGGGATCGTGTGTATCCATTCTCAGCCTATTTTCGGCAACTGCAAGAGGGAATTTCCAGAAATCAAAAACACGTGACTTCGTCAGCCAATCAGCTAAAGCCTACCGACGTAACCCCAACGTAACCCGCCATTTTCGAGTCATGTGATGTCCTACTTGTTGAAAATTACAGATCTACCACACCTCTTGGATATACGAAAGTTATTCATACCTATATATTTTGTAAGCTCAGGCAATATCTGTTTCCGAAGTGGCATGAAAACCCCGTAATTTATCAGATTTCTCGAGTTTGTTCTCCGCCTGATGAAGGCCGAACAGAATCCGGTAAAGTACCGGATATCGCTCCGCGATAATGGAGACACACGATTCGCAAGCCATCTTATGGATGGCGAAGTGTACGCAAATGGGACGACGGCTGACTTATGAATGACGGACTAGACGCTTGTAATAGGCAGACATTCCTGGCCTTATTTGTCTACTATAGAGCAACGCTTTGTTCTGCCCCAGATGTCCTTAAGTTCGTTTCAAGTGGAATTCCTTGAGATTTAGAACGCATTTTTACCGGGGTCAACAATAGTTGACTATATACCGCCGGTATAATACCGAGTCAGACCTTCGATACCAGCGGTAAAAAAATGGTAATATTACCAGCTATAAAACGATGCCGGCGTACTGAATAAGTCATATGACCTAACAGACAAATATACTGAATGCATATTTAAAAACATGGCAAGAACCGAAAGTGATTTGTATCCCAGCCACGCTTTTATTGTAGCTGTTGATATGTAGACATATTGGATGACATGACCACACGTCCCCTAGCACCGGCTTGAGCGGTATTAGATACAAATATTTCAAAGCGATGATGTAATAGCCCTGTCAAGTCATCTGATGCAAAATGATGAATTATATGACCGCCAGATAGTAAAATACGGCACAAACGAGGGAGTGTTGAATCCAAGTTATTATTCGGAGCAAAAATCCTATGAAGTTCGACGCCGACCCAGCGTTTCATTTTTCACCATGTTTGCAAGTCATAAAAATACTATCACAAATATTTGTGGAGAGAAAAGGTGCCTAGCGACAGCCATCCTCCCGGGGTTCTTACAATTCTTAAACCATGTCAACGAAGCATGGTCTGTCCTAACAGTGAAAGGTCGCCCCACAAATAATGTCAGAAATGCTTCACAAAGGCAACGAAGATCAGCAGTTCCCTATACGTGATGTTTATTCAGAATTCACTGCCATAAGCGATGACATGTTTCTGCTCATCCTGTCGCTGCGGTAATAGGCCCGTATCGGAATGATATGGTCTAAATTAGAGATCTCACGTTGATAAAGTGAACATTTCGATTATTTTAACTTCAACCCAGCCTCCTGTATACGGCGAAAAAACGACTTCATGGTTTTCGTGCGCTTTCTCGAACGTGTTTTTCAAGTAAATTAATAACATTGAGGTAACACAAGCAACCGTTCAACTGCAGTCCCCTCAGGACAAGTTCCATGAATCTGTGGAAACTTGCAGGGGCGTTGCAAAGCCCAAACGCATAGCTTTGAATTGGAAAAGGGCCTCATGGGCTGAGAAAGCAGTCTTGTCTTTCTCTAAATCCATCTTTCTTGAAGACTAGCAATATTAGTATTTCTGTAGATAAAGATTATATTCTGTCGTTCTGTCGTTGTATAATAATTTACGGTTTTCATTCTGTCGTAGTGGTGATGAATATATTGTTTTTAATCCGTCACCTGACATGAAAATAGTGTTT